>JAAAWM010010320.1:0-38677 GCA_036873465.1 Thinopyrum obtusiflorum | reverse complement strand
ATGCATAGAAAACTTAATTAGTAATATATACAATGGCCAAACGAACCCTGAACACTTTCAAATTTCAGCATGACACTCCTGTTATTCTATGTTTCCTCTAGAAAACAAAGTTCAAGGCGAGAAGAGAAAGCGATTATCGTTTCGCCCACAAGAGGGGCATGTTTCCCTACCGGAACCACGAGGGTTGCGACAGGCTCTGGTTTATAAGAGGCTTGTAATATAGCTTCGCCCAAATTGGACAATTATATGTACCATGTAGTGACACCATGCCAAGTTTCATGATTTCCTGGTGAGTTTTGGATTTACAGAGATTTAAAAACCGAGATTCGCAATGTTTGTGGCCAAGCCACGACGGCGAGACAGTTGAATTCCTTCCCATTTGTTCCATGGGACCTAAACATGCACCCCAAGGAAACATGTACGTGTTTTCTAGCCATTTTGGTGCACTGGAGCATGTATTTGTAGTTTGGATTTGAATTATGGACATTAAATGCCTAGAAAACTCAATTAATGAATAAAAAAGGTCAAACGAACCCTGAATAATTTAAAAGTTCAGCGCGAATCTCCCGTTGTTCAGTGTTGCATGTAGAAGAAAATACAAGGCTAGAAGAGGGAGCGATTATCGCTTGGCCCACAAGGGGACGTGTTTCCCTATCTAAACCACGAGGGTTCTTGCGACAGGCTCCGGTTTGTAAGAGGTTTGTAATAAAGCTTGGCCCAAATTGGCAATGTTTTTACCACGACATATATGTGAAATGACATGACACCATGCCACCTTTGATGACTTTCTGGTGAGTTTTGGATTTATGGGGATTTAAAAACCGTGATTCGAAATGTTTGAGGACGAGCCAGGACACCGGTATGATTGTAATTCGTTCCCATTCCTGGAATGGGACCTAAACATGCACCCAAGGACACATGTATAATTTTTCTAGCCATTTTGGTGAACTGGAGCATATATTTGTAGTTCAGATTTGAATTATGGACATTAAATGCCTAGGAAACTCAATTAGTGTATAAAAAGGACAAACGAACCCTGAATAAGTTTAAATTTCAGCACGGATATCCTGCCGTTCCATGTTGCCCGTAGAAGAAAATACAAGGCGAAAAGAGGCAGTGATTATGTTTCGCCCACAAGGGAACACGTTTCCCTATCGGAACCACGAGGCCTCTTTGAGAGAAGCTCCGGTTTGTAAGAGGTTTGTAATAAAGCTTGGCCCAAATTAGACAACGTTTTTACCACGACATATATGTGCCATGACGTGACACCATGCCACTTTTGATGAATTTTCTGGTGATTTTAAGATTTGTGGGGATTTAATTACCGAGATTCAAAATGTTTGAGGACGAGCCAGGATGCAGGTACGGTTTTAATTCGTTCCCATTCCTTGCATGGGACCTAAACATGCACCCAAGGAAACATGTATAAATTTTTCTAGCCATTTTGGTGAACTGGAGCATGTATTTGAAGTTCAGATTTGAATTATGGGCATTAAATGCCTAGGAAACTCAATTAGTGTATAAAAAGGCCAAACGAACCCTGAATAAGTTTAAATTTCACCACGGATATCCTGTCGTTCCATGTTGCCCGTAGAAGAAAATACAAGGCGAAAAGAGGAAGTGATTACGTTTCGCCCACAAGGGGGACACATTTCCTATCGGAACCATGAGGCTTCTTTGAGAGAAGCTCCGGTTTTAAAGAGGCTTGTAATAAAACTTGCGCCAAAATGGACGAAAAAAATTCTTCAACATATATGTGCCATGTGGTGACACCATGCCAGGTTTCACGATTTTCGGGTGAGTTTTGGATTTACGGGGATTTAAAAACCGAGACTCTTCTCACGAAATGTTTTCAAATAGCACACGGTTCACTCACGAAAGCCGTGTGCCTACCAAACCATGGCCGATGCCCCCTCCCCCCCCCCTTGCTGCGTGCGCTATCTAAATCGTGCGTTCTAATTGGCTAGAACCCAAACCCCACGGATCGTACATGTGCATCGTCGGATGCTCCCAGATCGAACGACAACCTTGAGACCTTTCGAGAGCACATGTAGTACATGGGTAAGCACTGTGCGCATGCGTTGTTCTAGCTCACGCTTCCTTCTCTACTAGGTTTTCTAAACAGTCTATCGTTTCTCGCCACTCCTCTCATCGGTTTCCTGCCTCTTCTCCCATCGTTTTCCCGCTACCAGTGTCAGTGCTCATTGAAGGCTAGTGGCGAGACACCGGCCATGTAAATATCCCACACAGTTTCTAAAAGCACAAATGTGTGTGATAGGAGGGAGTAGGTCCCATAGGGTGACCAGCGTGAAATGCCTTAATGGCAAGGAGGCAATTCTTATCAGCAAGGGGCGGCTTCCCATCCGCTAGCCTAGTTGAATAGAACGCAGAAGTTAAGCGTGCTCGGGCTGGATTAGTCCAAGGATGGGTGGCCCGGTGGGAAGTTGCATATCTAAAGCTTCATTTAAATGCCATGACACGGTCATTATAGAGATATATTATATCTCTATAGTGACCTATCATGGCAATTATATAAACCTTGGGATCCTTGTTTTGCTAATTTGTAGACTATGTTTTTATGGGTTTTTTTTGCTCTAAAAAATTAAAGAATGATTGACTTGACCTGTCATGGTGATTATATAAACCTACTATGTTTTTATGGGTTATTTTTTGCTCTAAAAAATTAAGGAATGATTGACTTGACCTGTCATGGTGATTATATAAACCCTTTTCAGGTTGCATGCAGGGTATAGGGGGCAGGGTGTTCTTCTCGAGCATGTCTCCCTTGTGTGGCTTATAGACGCAGCACATATCTGTGGGCTCCCCGAGGTATATATACTATCCTTTACCGTCAATTAGGGGGGCCCACACAATCTATCCCTTTGACCCAACAACAAGAAGGGTTTGACCATGATGGTTTCCTATTGATACTAATAAGGTACACGTGCATTGCACGCATGAGATTTGGTAACCAAATTATGAATAAATACCACACTATAGCAAGTAAGCTTTGAGTCATATATGCATGATGTAGATGTTCATTTAATTCTTATAGTTCATCTCATCCAAAATCAATTAGTTTTGTAAAAAAACTATTTTAAGATTCATGGAATTGTGCATTGTAAAGCATAAAGTAAAAACAAAAAGTGACAATTCATTTAGAAAAAAAAAAGTTTGTGCAGTTAAGATATGGAAGATTCTAGAATAAAGGAGAAGTGCTTGTGTTTTGAGGTTTGTGCATTATGCTTAAGTTCTACCATGGAGTCTTCTAGATTGTACATGTGGCAGAATCTGGTGGAATGTAGATGATATCCAATGGCCAGTAGTTCTCGGATTTGCCATCTCTGTACCGTCAGATCGGCTTCATCCAACGACCAACTTTCAAAGTTATTCGCACACTATAAAGGGGTATAGATATAGATGTGTCCCATGCTATACCAAATAAAGTTTGAGCGCATGCGTGGGACGACCCCCCTGCCGCTGCCTTGAAGTTGGGAAACCGACATCGTACGTATTGAACCAGGCTTGGAGTCGGGTACGGTGTTTGGTTTGTAATGTAGTTGGTGGCCCATCGAAGTTGTGCATTCAGGATTTAAACACATCACACACCACAGTACCCATACATATTTTCGGGCCGCATGCAGTGTATACGGGGTCTTCTGATTGACCATGTGTCCCTTGTGTGGTTTTTTGTGATGACACACATATCTGTGGGCTCCCCGAGTGTATATATATCATCCCTTTGACCGATAATGAGGGGTATGTGTTGGCCAATGGATTCCTCCTAGTTCGTGTTAGGGCCAGTCACATGTCGCTCAACCAAAGCTCGAGCTCATGCGTTGTCAGGATTCCCTCCCACATGCTCAGATTGCTGGGTTCGACCTACATCATACCCTGCGTATCTCGTCCTTAACTGCCTTCATGGTTGTTGTCTGTATCGAGAGGTAGGCACCATATCTAAATTGTACATTGTTCTATATTGAAAACACACATCACCCCTTCCCAACATACATCATTTTGGGCCGCATGCAAGAGGTGTTGGTTTTGTGGACCCTCTTGCGATTTTTATGATGGTTCAATCTATTAGCCCAAGCGGTTTATCGAGAACAACAACTGTCTTTTGACCAAACAATAGATTCATTGGTCCGTCTTATGGTAGGTCATGGCGACATGCATGTATGACCAAAGTATCGATCATTATGTGCATCCGCCCCGCTGACACGAACTGGGAGGTGGTGGGCCAAGCATCCTAGCTAGGTACGACATTATGTCATTATAGATATGTCCAAGGGTGCTTTCGGGTTTGCGAGGCAGGTGCCACCAAAGTTATGCATTGTGTATTTAAAGTTATAAACATCCCTAATATTCCTACATATATTTGGCCACTTCCAGGTGGTTCTTGACTTCTGGCCCCTCTCATCGATCTTCGACGACGCGCCCAACCGTGGGCCCACGCGGTCAAAGTTGTGCATTTGAATTTTGAACATCACAAACCACCATTTTCACTCATAAATATTTGGGCCACATGCTGGTGTGGCTGTCTTCTGACCCTCTCTAACGTTTTTTTGCTGCAAAGACTCTGATGACGCTCAACGGAAACGGGTATAATATCTTAACCGTGTGCGATACAAGTGCGGTGTGAATCAGCACACCTGCGCAAGCGCGAGCAAAGGTGGAGGTACTGGCTCAACCGTGTGCGATGCAAGTGCATTGTAAAATCACCACGACCGCGCAAGCGCGAGCGAAGGGTGGAGGTACTGGCTTAACCGTGTGCCATGCAAGTGCACTGTAAAATCACCACATGTGCAAGATAAAGGCGGGTAAGTTTATTTTGAAATTAGGACGAACTGTGTGTGATAGACCAGCTAGGTAGAAATATAAAAACAAACTACCAGCCTTGAGCGTTGCAAAATCAGCGGTTCCGCGCCACTTTTCCTTATTATCATACACGCATATTGTTATTGGAACATGCACGATCTTGGCACTCCTGCCCCGCATCAATTCCTTTACCGAAATTTTAGTAGCCATCGTACTTCAACCGTCGCCCACACTCTTCCAGCACCGACCTTATAGTAAAATTGCAGTAGCCGAGGCATTTGAACTGTCGCCCTCCCTCGTCCACCACCATCTCCCCCCACCATTACTAAAAATTTCAGTAGCCGCGGCGTTTCCTCAAACACCCCCCCTCCACAGTCCCCACCCTCCCCCCTCCCCCCTCGAACCCTAGCTCGCGGCCGCCACCGGCGGCGCCGCCAACCCCTGCCGGTCTGCCCATTCGTCCTAGCTTAGATAATAAAGTTTAGGTTACCCAGCGAATCCCATACCGTCGCCCCACTCCCCTGAGTTTTTAGATGAGGCATGCGGTGTCCCTCCCCGCTAGATCCACATCAACTGCTCCAGAATGTCACAGCCTAAGCTCGACCACGTATCCCGGGAGCCCGACGAGCATTCGGCCAAGAAGACGTTTATCATGGCCTCTCCGGTGGACGTTGGCGAGGTGGCCGTCGTTCGCCCTGACCTGTCGATCCCGGAGCAACATGTCGCCGTGGAAGCCAGCGAAGACGTTGACTACGTTGCCATGCTGAAGGCTTCATGTCAGCGGGCTAGCGTATTACTGTATCTCGGGAAAGCTGGCTACGACATCAAGCTCGTCCATAGCGACGGCTTCACGCGGGCCATGTCATAGGTTAAGTGGTCCATCCCCAACCCCTCTGGTTCAACCACCGTCGATCTCTTCGATGGCCCTGCCGCTGATCTCCTCTGCCAAGCGGTCAAGGATTTGTGATCTTTATACGCCATCGAGCCCATTTTGTCATTTCTGAAGGACACGTTCTACGGCGGCGGCTTGGGATCCTCAATTGCCAAGTCAGATCTCATCGACCACGACCACGAGAAGGGCACCCACGAAGGTTCTTCCAAGGTGAAATAGCCCATCTGTGACATCAGAGAGTGTACCATGGGTATGTGCTCTTCCAACTGGAAGGATCCCGTCCATGAAATGTGAGGCAACATCCTATCAGCAAATCTTACCTTTTCTAGCTTGCCAACCTGTACCCTTTGTTGTAGTAGCATTTGCCGTGAGGTGCTTTAATTGTGTCGTGTTTAATTATTTTAGTTATGCAAAAATGTATTGTTCAATAGGGCTATGTGATGTTTAAGAATGAATTGTCCACTTCAGTTTCATGAATGGCTATATTTGGTTGTTTATAGTGAGTAGATGCCTTGTTTATCTATATTGGTTGTTAGGTTGGTTGGAGTGAGCATTTTTCTAGTTATCGAGCAGATGCCTTGTTTATATGTATTTGGTTCTTAGTTTGTTTGCAGTGAGCATTTGTCCAATTATCAAGAAGATGCCTTGTTTATCTGTATTTGGTTGTTAGGTTGCTTTTTTAGCATTTGTCCAGTTAACAAGCAGATGCCTTGTTTAACTGTATCTGCTTGTTAGGTTGGTTGCAGTGAGCATTTGTCCAGTTTTCAAGCATATGCCATGTTTATCTGTATTTGCTTGTTAGGTTGGTTGCAGTGAGACTCTGTCCAGTTTTCAATGGCTATATTTGGTTGCTATACTGGTCATTTATGCCTTGTTTATTTCAGTCATTCACAATGTGTTGTTCATTATGTGCAAGTCGGAACTGTGCCGCTCGACTACATCAATACCAGTTAAGACATGCCTTTATTTCAGTTTTACACATTTATCCAGTGTGATGTTTAACCATTACCTACGTTCTATTCATTTTCAACAATACCAGTTTGAATTGCAATATTTGATGGTTGTTAAGCCTACTGTCGGTAACATTGCCTTCCATTTTATATCTGCTTTAACAGCATGCTGAAACCAACACATTCAAGCTATCATTTGGAGATGATGTTTTTACCTTTGCTATATTTGTTTGATGTTAAGGTTGCTGTACTTATCATGCCTTTCCACTACTTATGCAGGACAACAACGGGAGTGGCCACCACTTTCCGCCGAGGTTAGCTTCATCCCTCGGCTTGTACTCCCCCCGTCGTTCCATAATGTAGTGCATATAGATCCAGACCAGGACACTTGTTAGCTTCTAATATTGACTTGTTGCTTGTAGGTACATATGCCCTTGGCAAGGATCCATGCATCGACCCTTTTTGTGTATGTGGCAATGAGATATTCATGAACAAGCATCAAGTGAGGAAACTTATAAGGATTATTAGCAAAAAGATATGAATGGTGGCAAGCAAATAATTTGTTTATGCTCTATCCAACACAACAGTGAGCTGTAGGATGGTAACTACAAACTCTGCAGGCTTCTCTTTTTACTGCCCATAGTGAGTTGTTACACAACAATGTTTGAATCTTTTTCGTTCCCAGTGGTTTCCGAAGCAGTTCAATCAAGATTACCTCACAAAGTAAATGATTGGTGGACACGCAATGAAGGTTAAAGTATTTCATCCAGACTACAATGAGCATCGAGAAGTCGTAATGAAGACAGTGAAGGATGGACGGGCAGCCATCACAAGGGGTTGGCCTAGAGTCATGCGCGCATTACGCATGGAGGAGGGCACAATATGGGCATTCCGCTTCACCTTCTCCAGCAACCAGAATGTCTTTCGCCTCTCTCTTTATAGTCTTTAGTACAACTATGGTTCATCATTCTTTACTTGGTGCTTTTGTAGTTCTTCAGTATATGTACCTGTGCATCGAATTATGCATTCGTGGTTAAACCTATATTTGTAATAAACATGGTTGGATATGAAATAAGTGATTGCCTACTTTCAAATTCAAAACATGTGATTTTTAAATTAGGGATTAATTAGGGATTACACTGCACACGGTTTGTGAAAGCGAAACATCTGCGATAGACGTGGAGATCAGAAACATTTCTAGGATCCACTACGTGTGCTATCAATCTCCACTTCACACACAACCTTCTCTTGAAAACTGTTTGCGTTAGGCCACCTTGCGCAAACTTTTACCTCATAAAAACTGTGTGTGATGGACAGCCTTTGCCACACAGTTTCTTCTACACACCGTGTGTGATGCATTCAATAACGCAAACGATAAAATTGTTAATATCGTGTGCAATGGAAACGCTATCACAAACGATTTAATGGGGAAAATTGTGTGTGATGTACCTGTGAACGGAAATTTTTTCCTTGGAGCGACTATGTGGGATGTACATACGAACGAAAACGTTTAGTGGGGACTGACTGTGTGGGATGTACTTGCGACCGGAAACAATTTCGCCTGTATAATTGTATTTTTTTTTAGCTCTACTATACGTATTACCGTATTTGAGCGCTCGCTGGTTGCACACGACCTCATTTTGCCGAGCGTGTGTGCCAGGAGGACATATCCCCGACGGTTTCTGGGTTGTGTGGGAAGGACCCCCCCTATCGCCCACACTCACTTGGTGACTGTTCCAAACGCCGTCGCGGAAAGGGGTTAAAAACCGTTTGTATAGCACCGACGCGTACCAGTGCGATGACATGATGTAGACAAGATCTATTCATGTAGGAATAGACACCATCTTTTTATCCTTAATAGCAACGATACATAGGTGTCATTTCCCCTTCTGTCACTGGGATTGAGCACTGTAAGATCAAACCCATCACAAAGCACCTCTTCCCATGGCAAGAAAAAATGATATAGTCGGCCTAACTAAACCAAAGATTCGAAGAAGAAATACGAGGCTATAAGTAATCATGCATATAAGAGATCAAAAGACTCACATAACTTTCATGGATAAAAACATAGATCTGATCATAAACTCAAAGTTCATCGCATCCCAACAAATACACCGGAAAAAGAGTTGCATCAAATAGATCTCCAAGAGACCATTGTATTGAGAATCAAAAGATAGAGAGGAAGCCATCTAGCTACTAACTACGGACCTGTAGGTCTACAATGAACTACTCACGCATCATCGGAGAGGCACCAATGAGGATGATGAACCCCTCCGTGATGATGTCTAGATTGGATATGTGGTCTTTGGAACTTGCGGCGGTTGGAATTGTGTTTCATCGACTCCCCTAGGGTTTTTGGAATATTATGGTATTTATAGAGCAAAGAGGCGGTGCGGGAGGCCACCGAGGTGGGCACAACCCATCAGGGCACGCATGGGCCCCCAGGCGCGCCCAGGTGGGTTGTGCCCCCCTCAGGGCACCCCTCTTGTACTTCTTTGGCCCATCCTGTGTCTTCTGGCCCAGAAAAAATCTCCAAAAAGTTTTGTTGCGTTTGGACTCCGTTTGGTATTGATTTTCTGCGAAGTAAAAAACAAGCAAAAAATAGCAACTGTCACTAGGCACTATGTCAATAGGTTAGTCCCAAAAAATGATATGAAATTGTTTTAAAATGATTGTAAATAGCATGGAACAATCAAAAATTATAGATACGTTGGAGACGCACTACTACAGGATGCTGCTAACGTGACACTACGATCAGAGACCCTTCGACGAAACTGTGTGCGATGCACTAATCGCAAACGGGGGTGTAAAAACCCGTCAAAAAAGGTGCAAAATGTTTGCGATGATGGATGCATCAAACACGATTCAGATTTTAGTTGCGTGTGCGATGCTGGGCATACGGTTCAGTTCAATTAACTGTTTGCGATGAGGAGGAACAAAAGAAACGGGCAGCCAGATGAAGGTGTGTGCGATATACAGCATACGGTTCACTCGGATGAACGGTTTGTGATTAGGCAACATAAAAGAAACGGTCAGCCAGATCAAGGTGTCTGCGATATATGGCATACGGTTCACTCGGATGAACTGTTTGAGTTGGGCCAAGAGAACAGAAACGGTTCAACTTAACAAGATGTGTGTGATACGCGGCAAATAGGTCTATAATCGGAAACGTGTCGGAAGATCGATAACAACACAGACGATTCCTGTTAACAAGCTGTGTGCGTTGTCAGCAAATGATTGTTGGTATACAATTGTCAGTGATTGATGAAATCATCACCGACGGGTTCAATTGTTTAGTCCGTGTGAAATGTGATTTGCTATGTCTACAAAGCATCAACATATATACTTAAAAAGACAGCATTGCAAAACCAAATTAAGCATACAATTACACACGTAACATTTCCACACACCAAAGTAAGCAATTACATGCATACTAAACTAGGAGAAACAAGGATCTAATCATCTACTATTGTTGTGACGACGCTTGCCATTGCTCTGCTTCTGGCTGGATTCCTGGCCATTTTGGGGAAGGAGGCACTTCCTCATGTCTATGATCCGCCTGTACATGTCGTAGCTCGTGTACGCCTCCTTGGCCGCGTACACGACGTGAGCTTTGTCAAGTTTCTCCATCCAGGGGGAGTGCCAGGCACGATTGTCCTTGTTGCAGGAATCCTTCATGTCTCTATAGTAGGGGTCGATGATTGCCTTGGCGAGGTGAACTAGTGAGTCCTTCTCATGCTCCTTACTGCCCCAGATCTTGTATGGGCCCTGGATGTCGACAAGATTCTGGCAGGTGATGCCTGAATTCTTGAGCGCCTTTACATCGTTGGTGATGTCCACCATAGCGAACATGTAGTGGGGGATGTTGACAAACCTGGCGAAATGCTCGCAAGGCCTTGTGACCAGGCAGTAGTGGTAGACGAGGACGTGGTGGCGCATGCACATCTGGGCAACGGCGACCTTGGGACGAGACCCGGCACGAGCGCGGGTGTACTCGAGGTCGAACCTGACCACCTTGTACTTCTCCTTGGCAAGTAACAGCTCCATGATGTGGATGGAGTGCTCTACCCAGACCGGGTCGTTGGTGTACAGCACTGAGAGGTCCGTGAACCTTCTGTGGGTGTCCACCACGGCATGCATGGTGAACTGTTGCTCGTCGTCGGCAGCCGCTCGGAGGGCCATTGGAGCCGCGCAGGATACCCTCTAAGAATTTGTCATGGTTGGTGTGCTTCTTGCAATGGTAGGGCACGATCAAAAGGTTGAAGGGACACAAGGGTTAAATGGCCGCTGTAATAAATGGGTGTCGGCCAGCCTGTAATCATCACTTCTTGTCACGGCGTTCATAGTGGAGGATTCCAGTGCACGCTTGACAACACTGCACCGCCCGCGTTTTGTTTGACCACGCTTGGGCTCGAAGAGGCGCCAAATGTATCGTCGGTGAGCCTGTTCCCGCGCTAACGCGCAGTTTACCATGCAAGCTTCCCGCCCGGCTAGTTTGGCCACGCGTCGGCTAGAAGAGGGACAAATTGTGGGCGTTTATTGTCAAAAAGCTTTGTAAAAATGAAGTGTGTGGAATGACTTCGGTCATAAGTTTACCCGTGGGTGATGAGGTCAAAGTTACACAGAAGGGTGATGATGGACACTCGAGTGCGATAATTAATTATGCACTCTACAGGGCACATGGTTCAAGAAACCAACTGTGTGCAATAATGTCGAAGATCGCAGTCGAGTGAGCTATACAGATCGTGTGCTGTGAGACCGACAAGGTAAACAAATTCATAAATGGTTAATAAAATCTAAGACCACTGCATATTAAGGTCAAAATAGTGCTACGAATATACGAGCCTCATACGATGCCATTTCAATGATTGTACCACAAAAGCTCGAAATATTACAAGGTTCAAATTCCAGAGTTATATGGCTCAAATTCGAAGATTACAAGGTTCAAACTGATATTAGAAATGAAATTCAGCTCATCAGTTGCAAACGCTCGGGCTGATCTGCTGAACATGGATATCAGAGAGGTTCAAACTAATATTACCACTTCTAAGTCTGGTTTCGGAACCTCATAATTTTTGCAAAGGGGTCAGCCACTGAGAAGTCATGTATGGGGTTGACACGATGACTTCCGATTACTCTGTCATCTGAAGTTCCAAAATGAAATTCAGCATTTTTGGAGCATATTCCATTCTGCCGCAGGCGCCGGCACTGATCAACAAACCATTCGTATTTGCAAAATAAATGTAGGGCAAACCTCATTACCTTCAGCATCTTTGCTCTGAAAATAAAGAACCCAGCAAATATAATCTCCGGTAAGGTCCCTCGGTAGGAGTTCAAAGTAATTTCTGAGAGATGCAGATCTAGGCATTCAACGTGATTGTTATATTGTATCACATTATCCACCACTGGGCCTAATCTTATCTACAAAAGAAGAAAACATGTTAGTGCCTACATGCTGTTTTGAACACTACTACAGGCCTATTTGGTTTGAAGGATTTGTAAAATGCACTAACATGCCATCTTCGATCTGACATGATTAACATGGGCATTTGATTACATTCTAGAAAAATGTAGCCTTCTTCACAACAGGTTGGAGTGGATGAAAAGTTCCATAAGAAAACTAGTACAGATGAATCCAAAGGAGAAATGCTTATGGATTGTAACCATATGGACCAAGAAACTAATATGGTGGGGGGGGGGGACATGTACGTACTGAAATCCTCCAAAAGAATCCTTCAGAAATCATAGTACATTGTCATTGTAAACTTGGAAAAAGGTGTCACAAATTGAACTCCCTTATGGTTAACATTTAATAGGAAAGGAACATCACCTCAATATATAGCTTCTCCAGGCACGGAAAGCATCTCAGGAAACTGACAACTTGCTCCAGGTTGGGGCTGATAGATTCTAGTGCCAAGACCTTCATTGTGCGCAGTTTCGGGGACAAGCTTGTCAGAATCATTTTCTGGATGACAGACGAACAAACATCTTCAAAATTAGAAATAATGTTAATTTGTAAAAGTAGAGGTAGAAGGCGGCTATTGTACCTGAACGGGTGTGGATCCAATAACAAGTTAGGAGTATTTGTCAGACGAGTAGCCCACCACTGTCAATTTCGGCGCAGAAATGACATTGATTCTTGCTGGACCTTCTTGATCAACTACAAGTAATCTCTCAAGTGCAGGTGTGACCTCAATGACCATACCATGGTACACATCTTGTGATGTCTTCCTACCACTCCAATAACACACATAAATTGTCCGAAGAGTCATGGAGGTGATGTGGAAGCTACTCAACCCATTAATCACCTGAAGATGAAGGTACTCGAGTGCAGTACAGCCACGGAGCAGGCGCTCCATGTCATCGTTTGGGAGGCAGACGGTAACGAGCTCAAGGTGCTTCAGTCGTTGTTGAATAAGAGTGGGCGCGTCATTAAGGGGGGAAATGGATTTTTGAGACATGTTGCACATCAAAGTTGTGCCTTTTGGGTATTCAACATATGTTTGGCCCACATGCAAAGCGATGGTGGTTGTCCTCTTGCACCCACTTAAGCGGTTATCAGCAATATTGATGATTTCCATCTGTGGGCCCGCTTGGTCCATCACTACTTTTTGCTTGACAACGAGAGAGGTTAATTTGACTTAGGAGGGATTTTTTTTCTTGTAATGTGGTATATATATTGGTCGTGCTCTGGGATGACATGATACAGTTTGAGCACGCACACATGCATGTGTACGCATGAATCCCTCCCATCGAGTCGAAGTGGCTAGTACAATGACACGGCATGAACCGATCTCGCTCTGTGTGGGGAATGTACGATTTTTGATGCACGCGCCACAGCAATGTTGTGAAATGGTATTCAAACATGCATGAACGCATCACCTCCATACATATGCATGTAGTGGTTGTCTTCGAACGGTACACTCCCTCGCGTGGTTATCGGCGATAAGCCTATATATTCGTGGGCCCGCGTGGACATCCATGATCACCTTGACCGACAACAAGATTGGTTACCATGGCGGTTTCTTCCTTTGGTTCGTGTTATCATAGTATAGGTCATGGTGAGATTCAGACCTAATTAAGTTTGAGCGCATATACTATGCACGCATGCATGCATGAATCCCCACCGTCGGCTTGAAGTGTGGTGTAACACACATATGCATTGTCAACCTAATAACCCTCACTCGGTGTGGGGATTTCTAGTTCGAAATCACGGTGCCACATCAAAGTTGTTCCATTGTGTATTTAAAAACACACCTCTCCATACATATATATGTTTGGGACACATGCATGGAGTGGTTGTCTTTGGGGACTAGCTACTTGCGTGATTATTGGCGAGCTAGCCCATCTCCGTGGTCGCATGGATGGCCATCACTTTGACCAACAACAAGAGAGAAGTTGTACGACCAAGGTGGATTATTCTTGGTCCGTTTTACGATCCATCTTGGTGAGATGCCTCTCGGGACCTCCAACTGAAAGTGTGTGTGGGGGGCTGCTACTTCGCACTTTGCTAGGTGAACCTCGGTTGGGGGGGGCCCCCCCCCCCCCCCCCCCCCCCCCCCCCCCCCCCCCCCCCCCCCCCCCCCCCCCCCCCCCCCCCCCCCCCCCCCCCCCCCCCCCCCCCCCCCGGGGGGGGGGCTGCTAGCTACTTCGCACTTTGCTAGGTGAACCTCGGTTGGGGGGCATGCATTCATAGCTTAGGATTCCCTTCATGCCGATACGAGGGAGGCTGCTAGCTACTTCACACTTTGCTAGGTGAACCTCAATTGGGAGGGGCATGCATTCATAGCTTAGGATCCCCTTCATGCCGACACGAGGGGGGCAAGCAATACCGTGCGCTTTGCGAGATAGGTGCCACATCGAAGTTGCATTTGACATTTGAACATCAAACTACCATTTTCATACATAAATTTGGTCCACATGCAAGCGTGTTCGTGTTCTGACCCTCTCCCGCGTCATTTTTTGCCAAATTTATGAACATTAGACAAGTCGGATGACGCAACAGACACGGTTCACTCAAACTAACCGTGTGCCACACTGGTGCCCCTGTCACGCACACATCCGCATAGTACATTGGGCTCCACGAGGCTTCCCCTCTCAAAAATATCTACCTGTGCTGCAGATATTTTCTGTTTGATAACACACAGTTATTGTGTTTCGACCGTGTGTGATGTTTCTTGTTCCCAATCCCGCCTGCATCCCTCAAAAATATCTACCCGCCTCGAGGGTTTTTCTGTTTCATAACACACGGTTGTTATCTCCGGACCGTGTGTGATACACCATCATCAAAACACCATCATCAAAATTTTCAATAGCCCCGGCATTTCACTCCCGCGTCTGACTCCCGCGTAGTAAAATTTTCAGTACCACGTCATTTCCTCAAACACCCCCCCTCTACACACACACACACACACACACACACCCAAAACCTCCTCGGGCGCGCGCACACACACACACACCCCCTCCCTCACTCGAAACCCTAGCAAGGTCCCCACCGCCGCCGCCGCAAGGCCTCCATTGTCAACATCTGTCGGTTTGCCCATGCAGCTTACCCACGGATCTCCATACCCGAGCCTCCCTGAGTTTCTTAGATGACACATGCCAAACGCCCCCTTTCCCACAGATCCCCATCCCGATCCCCCACTCCAGAGCGTCGCAGCCTAAGCCCGGCTACACTTCCCATGGAGCTCGAGGAGCGACTGGCCCAAAAGAGGTGTATCGCGGTCTCTTCGCCTGACATCACCGAGGAAGCTGACGACCATTACTGGCCGCAGGCACTCAATCAGCGGGCTAGAGTATGCAGGTATGTCGCAGACGCCGGCTATGACATCGAGGTCATCAACAGCGATGGCCTGAGGTGGGCTATGTCACAGGCTAAGTGGCCCACCCACAACCCATTAGGTTCAACCGCCGTCGATCTCATCCATGGCCCCGCCGCTGATCTCCTATGGCTCGCTGTCAACAATTTGCCATCCTACATCACCATCGAGCCCCTTTTGTCATTTCTGAAGGGCACGTTCTGCGACACTGGCTTGGGATCCACAACTTCCAAGTCAGACCTCATCGACGGTGACCACGAGGAGGGCACCATCTCCGGCTCTTCCAAGGGGAAAGAGCCCATCTGCTCTTCCAAGGGGAAAGAGCCCGTCTGCGACATCGGGGAGGGCACCCTATAGCCGTGCTCTTCCAAGGGGAAGGAGCCCATTTGCACAACACGGAGCGCATCTAGGGTCCGTGCTCTTCCCACGGGAACAAGCCCATCTGTGACAAGTGAGGAAACCCATGATTTGTTTTGCCGTGCCTCTTCACAGGGGGAAACCCATGATTTGATTTGTCGAGTCCCTTTTGTAGTGTAGTGAGAATATCTCCAGTTTTAATTGCTATATTTGGTTGTTCGCAGTATGCCTTGTTTATTTAAGTTGTTCACAATGTGATGCTCTATATGTGCAATTATTTACTGTGTAGTACATTTCATCAATCCAGTTTTAAACATACCGATAGGAATGCATATATTTGCTTGCTGTTAAGCCTGTTATAGCTAGAATATGCCTCTTCTAAAGTTTTTTGATTGTTCGGTTGTTTGTAGTTAGCATATGTCCAGTTTCAAATGCTATCTTTGGTTGTTCGTAGTATGCCTTGTTTATTCCTGTTATTCACAATGTGATGTTCTATATGTGCAGGTATGAACTGTGCAATTCAATTTCACCAGTACCAGTTTCAACAATACCACTATGAATGACTACATTTGGTTGCTGCATCTTGTAGTTAACACGCCTTTCCATTTTTATTTAACAATAACCAGTGTACTTAGACCGGCACAATACCAGTTTGAATGACTATGTTTGCTAGTTGTTAAATGTTAGGCATGTTGCAGTTAACTTTTGGAGATTATTTTGTCTGCCATGGATAATTTTGGTTGATGTTTAGCCTGTTGTGCTTAACATGCCTCTCGATGTACCTACACAGGACAATTTTGGGAACGACTGATGTTTTCCATCGTGGTAAGTTTCATCCCATGGCATATATATACTCACTATTTAGGATATCGGTAGCTGGTACCATATAGGCCGGGGGCTGATAAGGGACTAATCGATGAATCAGACTTTTAACTGAATATATCTGTAACCCATTTATCGTTAGGTTAACTAGAGCCATATGTAATATATCTGAGGCTACATAGCGACATGCACTGTACTTAATGTCTAAATATGCAATCCTAGGCTACATAGCAACAAGGAAGAGTGTTATCTTCATGTTCTGGTGATGTCTAGTGTAGCGACCCGACCTCACACGGTCAAGTCTCTATGCATGTGTCATCCCTGGATCAGTAATGCTGACACACATAGTACTCGAAGGATTTATAACAGAGTAGCAATCACACACTTATTACATGGAATGTCTCAAAAGAGAACTTATTACAATAAATATGGCTTAAGGCCATCTAAATAAATAACAGCGGAAGGCTTGGAAGATAAAGTGAGTCCCTCAACTCCAACGGCATAGCTGAGTGCAAGACAACGACCTAGCACACCTTACTCTTCGTCTGAAAAGTCTGCAACATGATACGTTGCAGCCCGAAAATGGGTCAGCACATGGAATATGCTGGCATAGTAACACAGTAGAACAATGAACAGAATAAATGCTATCACTACATGCATATATGGCTGGTGGAGGCTCTACGGTTAATAAGTTTTTGTGAAAAGCCAATTTTTCCCTACTTCAAAGGAATATATTTTATTTAACTATCATGGTAGTTGAACAACATTGAGAAGGTTCCTCCAACTCAATCCCCATTAGAAAATAATTATCAACCCAACAAATTAAATTAGAGTGATGAGATCCATATGATAATCCAAGAACCAGATACTCAAGATGTCCATGACCGGGCACACGGCTAACCATGATTAGATTGTACACTCTGCAGAGGTTTTGCGCACTTTTCCCCACAAGACTCGATCTCCTCCGTTGGATTTCTCGCACTACATGGTGTTTGAGAAACGGATGACCGAGACACAGTCTTTCAGAAGCATTAACTCTAACCTTGGGTAGACAGTACCAACCTACATCCCCTACATCTGCTAGCCTACCACTGGAAGAGGTCATGCAACATACTCAACTATGCTAGAGCCCATAATAGCTTGTGGCTGCACATGGAAGTTTCTAGCATGAATAATCTTATGATCCCTTTGAGCCTGGGTGGCGGACCATAGGATGATCACACGGGTACTCCGGGATATCCTAGGACAACACTAGATTCTCCAGGTGCCCGCAAGCAATCCACCCAGATGTGTATTAAAGTAGCCACCTTAAGTTAACCATTAATTAACAATCTCACATCTGTCATGGATTCACTCACCCAAACCACGTCTACAAGCATAGCATAGCAATATAAGCATAACGTTGAAGTAACTCCCAAGGGTTTGATAATAAAAAGGGCAATAGGTTCTACCTCATCAACTACTTCCCAATACCCACATGTTAATCACATCCTAATCATGCAGTGTTTGAGTATTGAGACTAATGCATAAAAACAGGGTATGAAAAGAGTATGATCAATGTGTTACTTGCCTTGCTGACGATCCGCAAAACCTAGTGACTCGTAGTAGCACGCTTCGCACTCCGGGATTCTATCACAAACAAACAATAGCATACATAAGCACTCAAGCATAGATGCAAGGGTAAAACTCAAATAAGAAGATCAAATCTGAAAACTCAACTGAAGAGATTCGATCTGCAAAAAGAATCAATCAAATCGGAGCTACGGAACTGAAACTACGGTCAAAAGAACTTCGAGATCAAATCTGCATGAAACCAAATTTTAAATTGTCAAAACCATGTTCAAGTTGATTAAACAGAAAGAGGGTTTTGAGACAAAGATTTTGGTGTTGGTTTCACTGGATTTGGACAAACGGTTCAGAAACAGCGGCCGTTTGAAGATCAGGGGCTAATCTGTGATAAAAGTAATCGCGGATAGGTCCCTGGGCGAAAACAAAACAAAAAGAAAAGACTAACGAACGAACGTTCGCTGTCAGAACCTAAACGGCGAAAAGCGTTCGTTAAAACGAACGAACGGACGAACGTCCGCTAATTAACTAAAATGAGAAAACCGAACCGATAAAATAAAAAAAAACGCATCTAGGGTTTCTAAAAAAACCGATTGGTTTTTATTACCTAAACCGAAAAAACGGCGGCTCGGATCTGGCGAACGGCGGTGGCGGCGGCTCCGGCATGCGGCGCGGGCGAGCGGCGCGGGCAGCGGGCGGCGAGGGCGGCGAGCGGCGGCGCAGCGCGAGCGGCGACGAGGCAGCGCGGGCGGCGGCGAGTTGCGGCGCGGGCGGCGGTGGAGCGGGACGAGGTGAGGGGGGCAGCGGCGGCGGGATTAAATAGGAGGGGGGTTCGTCGGCTTGGGGAAGGGGTCAAGAAGGAGGAGTCCTCCTTGGACTCGCGGCAGCGGCGGCGACGTGCGCCGGCCGAACTCGGCCGGGGCGGGGCGGCGGCTGGGCCGTGGCCTGGCGCTAGCTGGGCCGGCCCAGTTCGGCCGCGAACTCTTTTTTTTAAACAGATTTAACCGGAAAAATCCTAATAAATAAAATAAAAAATCTAAAAATGCCAAAACAAATTTTCACCGTCTAAATAAAATATTTAGAACATGATGAACATTTTCTTGGCCTGAAAATGTAATTTTAGAAATATGCATATTTTTCTAATTCAAATAAAATTGCAATAAAATCCAAATAAAATTATTTATTTGATTTTAATATTTTTCCTCTAATATTTCATTTATTTTGGAGAAGTCATATTATCTCCTCTCATATATTTTTAATATGAAATATTTTCGGAGAGAAGAATAATTAAACCAAAATGATCCTTGTTTCGATATTTGAGAAAAATTCAAATATGAAAACGATGAAATCCCCAACTCCCTCCGTGGGTCCTTGAGTTGCTTAGAATTTCGAGGATCACGAAACAAAATGCAATAAAATATGATATGCATGAATGACCTATGTATAACATTCCAAATTGAAAATTTGGGATGTTACATCTAGATATACGTAGAAGAGCAGCAGCATCAACAACAACAACATAGCCCTGTTTGGATACTCAACTTAGCTAGCGGTTAGAGTTAGTTTTTAGCTCATGACTAACCCTAAACTAACTCCAATACTCCAACCAAAGAGGTGTTTCGATAACAGGGTTAGATTGACAATAAATGCACTAGGAGAACTAGCTCCAATTAGCACTTCTTGGGTTGGATAGTTTTTTTGGGTGCTTTAGATGCAACTAGCTCAAACTAGCCCTCATGTTTGGATATACTTTATGGCTATTTAAGCCTGAACTAGCTCAAACTAACTCTAAACTATGGATACAGCAGCAGTTAATCAGCCGATAATTTGTAAGAATGCAATAAACTCCTTCCGGCCCATAATATAAGATGTTAATTCATCTAATATGTGAGTATATTGGATGTTATATAATATTATAAAAGAGTGTTGTACTACATCATTGTGCAATTGTTGTTTAGCTTCTAATATTAACTTGGTGCTTTTAGGTACATATGTCATTCATAAAGATCCGCGCTTCGACCCTTTCTGCGTTTGGGGCAATGAGATATCGATGAACCAGCATCAAGTGAGGAAGCTGATAAAGATTGTTAGTAAAATGGGTCAAAAGATGGCAATTAAACTATTTGTTTACACTTAACCAAGACAACAGCGAACTGCAGGATGGTAAGTAAGAACTCTGCAGCCTTCGTTTTACTGCCCATAATGAGTTGTGTTAGATGACAATGTCTGAATATTTTTCCTTTGCAGTGGTTGCCAAAGCAGTTTACTCAAGATTACCTCTCAAACTACATGATTGGTGGGCATGCAAAGGTTAAAGTATTTCTACCAGAACACGATGATTATCTATGTGTTTTCATGAAGCCCGTGAAGGATGGGCGGTCGGCCATCACAAGGTGTTGGACTAGAGTCGTGCGTGCCTTTTGCATGGAGGAGGCCACAATATGGGCATTCCACTTCACCTTGTTCAGCAACCAGAATGTATTTTGCCTCTTTATTTACCGTCTTTAATAGTACAAGTATACAACTGTGGTTCATCATTCTTTATTCGGTTCTTATGTAATTCTTGAACATATGTACCTATGAATCGAATAATGCATTGGTTGTTTGAACCTGATGGATATGAATAAAGCTATAGCATACATTCAAATTCATATTCAAAGGCGGTACAATTTGAAATAGAAGCAATTAAATTATGGTGAAATTATGCTCTCTAGGTCGTTACGGCTCACACGGTTGGTAAAACACAAACGTTTGCGATATACACCATAATCTGACATGGTACACAGAGAGGAAACGTGTGCAAGCATGCACACAGTTGCCGTTTGCAAAGCGTGTGCGATGTCAGACAATATCACAAACGGTGTGGGCAAACTAAACGTTTGTGATAGTTGCCTTATCGTACACGATTCGCAACCATGAACTCTTTCTGATGAAGTATGCATCGTAAATGTTGCACCACAGAATAGCGTGTGCGATAGTTGTTGTGTACGGCGATGTTACGACGGTCTAATGTTTCGTAATCCTGTCCGATACTCGTACGACGATTAGCTAATCTTCTTAATTAGTTATCGCATACGGTTTGGGAAAAGCGAATGTGTGTGATTGTATGCATATCATACACGTTCTATAATAGTGAACCATTTGTGATGCGCTGCGCATCATAAACGTAGCACCATAGAATACCGATTGTGATGGCAATGCGAGCACAAACGAGTAGGAGTATTGTATACTCCTTATCCCCGACGGTTTCTGGGTCGTGTGGGAAGGACCCCCTATTGCCCATACTCAGTTGGCGATGGTTCCAAATGCCGTCGCGGAAAGGGTTTAAAACCCGTTTGTATAGCACCGACGCGTACCAGTGACGTATCAAGCTCCTACACAATTTCCAGTACAATACCACACCTTCTTAGTTCTTACATGTTTTTTTTGAAGTGCCTTAGTTCTTGCATGTTATTTGTCTTACGCTTGGCATTAGTAGAGTGACGGTAACCTGGACTAGGGGGTGCCGACCTAGTAGGCCCACAGTCCATGGGATGGGCTTATAGCCCACCCTTTTCTCTAAGGAAGGATTCCGGAGGCCTTATACTTTGGCATGATCAAGACGGAGTCTATAGAAGACTTGACGTGTACGTCAAGACCCGCATCGGCTCGATGACACCTGTAACCCTAGATTGGCAACTGACCATGTGTAAGCCTAGGCACCCCCAGTGTCTATATAAATTGGGAGGTCTAGTCCATAGGGGAGAATCAAAATTGCTACTACCTAGATTTAGGGTTAGGACAGTACTTACAATCTCGAGGTAGATCAAGCCTGTACTTGATACATCATCATCAATATAATCAACCATGATGTAAGGTATTACCTCTTCGAGAGGGTCCGAACCAAGGTAAATAGTGTCTCCTTTGCCTCCTATTACCCATAGATCCGAGATCCACAGCTCGGGACCCCCTACACCAAGATCGGACTTAAAGCCAATGACAGGGAAAATTACAGCCCACCCACCACACTTCTAGTTGCCACCGGTAGATGACTTAACCAACGTGCTAGACTACGCAAAGGACGCTGCCGATATGGACGAAGATGTCGATGCCACACCTGAAATGACCACTCTATTGACCCATATGGGCAGATGGACCGCTACATCCATGTACAATGTTTATATGGTCAATCCACCCAAAAAATCACTCAAAACATCATCACCGACGTCCTAGAGGCACCACCGACGGCCCAAGTGAGCATAGCACGGGCGCCGCCGATGACGGCGTTATGGCTAGTGACACCGATAACCTCGGAGAGGACATTCCCCGGAACGGCAGAACATCCCAATTGGAATATCCGAGGACGAAGACCCTGTGGACCGCTTCGACGGGGCTGATAGCAATTATTTAACTGAATTCGAGGAAGACAAAAGTCTCAAGCCCGAGGACTATATAGTCCATGAAGACACTTTTGAGCAAGAGCTGTTCAGACGGTGGCTGATGGCAACGGCCATAGGCATAGAAAGAAACAACAATAGTTGTACACCGATCAAAACGAGCTCAACGACAAATGGGTGGAAATTCTAGCCGCCGAGCAAGACCTCAAAGAGCGTCGTGAGAGCGCACCTAAGTCCCACCCGCATTTATGTTTCCTACTAGAATTCAACGACGAGGCAGCTGATGATGACCCACAAGTATAGAGGATCTGTCATAGTCCTTTCGATAAGTAAGAGTGTTGAACCCAACAAGGAGCAGAAGGAAATGACAAGCGGTTTTCAGCAAGGTATTGTTTGCAAGTATTGAAATTGTCGGTAACAGATAGTTTGATTGCAAGGTAATTTGAAATGAACACATAATAGTAACAGTAACAAAAGTGCAGCAAAGTAGCCCAATCTTTTTTGTTGAAAAGGACAGGCTGGAATGGTCTCTTATAATAAGCCAAGAGTTCTTGAGGACACACGGGAATTTCATCTAGTCACTTTCATCGTGTTTGTTTGATTCGTGTTCGCTACTTTGGTAATTTGATATGTTGGTGGACGGGATCTTGAGTGATGTCTTACTTGAAAAAGCCTCCCACTTATGATTAACCTCTCTCGCAAGCATCCGCAACTACGGAAGAAGAATTAAGATAAAATCTAACCATAGCATTAAACATATGGATCCAAATCAGCCCCTTACGGAATGGCGCATAAACTAGGGTTTAAGCTTCTGTCACTCTAGCAACCCATCATCTAATAACTACTCCAGAATGCATTCCCTTAGGCCCAAAGATGGTGAAGTGTCATGTAGTCGATGTTCACATAACACCACTAAGGGAATCACAACATAGAGATCATCAAAATATCAAACGAATACCAAATTCACATGATTACTTATGAAAAGACTTCTCCCATGTCCTCAAGAACAAAAGCAACTACTCACAGAACATATTCATGCTCAAGATCAGAGGGTTATTGAATAGCATAACAGATCTGAACATATGATATTCCACCAAATAAACCAACTAGGATCAACAACAAGATGTAATCAACACTACTAGCAACCCACAGGTACCAATATGAGGTTTTGATACAAAGATTGAATACAAGAGATGAACTAGGGTTTGAGATCAGATGGTGCTATTGAAGATGTTGCTGAAGATTAGCCCTCCCGCGATGAGAGGGTTGTTGGTGATGATGACAGCTTTGATCTCCCACTCCCAGAGGGAAGTATCCCCAGCGGAATCGCTCCACCGAAGTGCAAAAGTGCTCCTGCCCAAGTTCTGCCTCAAGACGGCGGCGCTCCATCCCGAAAGTCCTCTCCCTATTTTTTTTCTAGGGCAAATGGCCTTATATTCCAGAAGATGGGCACCGGGGGCTGGCCAGGGGCCCCACCACCCACCAGGGCACGCTTGCCTCATACCTTGTGGGCACCTGGGTGGCCCCCTCTGGACGTATTTGCTCCATTATTTTTTATTTATTCCAAAATAAATCTCCGTAAAATTTCAGCTCATTTGGAGATGTGTAGAATAGGTATCTCTGACATAGCTTTTTCAAGTCCAGAATTCCAGCTACCTGTAATCTCCCTCTTTGTGTAAACCTTGCATATTATGAGACAAAAGGCATTAGAATTGCTCCACAAAGTGTTATATTGATTGAAAACACTATAAATAACAGTAGGAAAACATGATGCAAAATGGACGTATCAACTCCCCCAAGCTTAGACCTCGCTTGCCCTCAAGCGAAAGCTGATATCGATAATCATGTCCACATGTTTAGAGAGAGAGGTGTCGATAAAAACAAAATATGGGTATAGTAGCATCGTGATTATTAACATAACATCAATGTTCAGTATCATAAGACTTCTCATGAGCAAGTAATAATTCATCACAACAATGAAGTATAAGGCATAAACTTTCCTGAAAACTAAAAACTTATGTTCTCAGTCAACAATGCAATTGCAATCCATCATATTTTCAGGAAGGGTCTCATGTCAGAGATTTTTAGCAAGTCCACATACTCAACCATCATTTAGTCTTCTATAATTGCTGACACTCACAACATATATTTGGAGCAAAAAGTTTCAGCCAGACAGATAGAATAATAGGGGCATATAATTTCGCCTCCCAACTTATCCACCTCAGGGGTGATGTCAACAATAATAACTCATGATCACTCATATCCAACTGGATATATGTGCCTAGATCTTTCCCCACTACATGATGCTTACAAAAGAGAAAAATAAAAAGGAATACAGGAAAACACTATTGACTGTTGCATAAAAATTAAATACATAAAAGTAAAAGATAGGCCCTTCGCAGAGGGAAGCAGAGGTTTTCATGTGCTATTTGTTTTTGGATGCACAAGCTCTTAATGCAAAGGAATGTCATGTTATATTGCCCCTTATGGTAGCAACCTTTATTATCCAGTCCGTCACTTTTATTACTTTGCCGTCACAAGTTTGTACAATGCTTATTTTCCCTTACAATAAAAGAACAAACATTTTTAGGAGCAATTTTTATTGCTTTATGCACCGATAAGAACTTACTTCAAGGATCTTATTCAATCCATAGGTAGGTATAGAGGACTCCCATGACATGAAACTAAGTTTAAGGTTCTTGGATGCACAAGTAGTATCTCTACTTGGTGGGGATTTTTGGCTAGCAAAGATATTGGGCAAGCACCACATGTTGGAGGATCTATGACAATATAACTTCTATATGAATATAAGCAAACATAATTAATTACGTTGCCTTCCTTGTCCAACATCGACACTTTGGCATAAAATATTTAATGGGGGTCACAATCATAAATTATGTCCAAGATAGTGTATTTGCATGTGAATCTTCTCTTCCCTTATTAATTGTTTCATGGATTGCATCATTGACCAATGCTATGTTTGTCAACTTACAATAAATTTTATCATTTATACTTTTCCTTATGTAATGTCATTACCTTCCATAAAATTAACATATGATATTTTTCATTATTTTCATTGCTAGGATTGAAATATCAAAGTAAAGAAGCAAAAACTCAAACTACTCTTTATTATATAACTCTCAACTCAATTACGTAGATAGATAGATCATGGAACTAGCACTCGAAAATAGATCATACTAAACTTTTATTCACCTAAATCACAAAATAATTAAGGATCGAACTAAAAATAGGTGAAGATAATAAAAGTGATGGTGATACGATACTGGGGCATTTCCCCCAAGCTTGGCACAAGCCAAGGGGAGTGCCCATACCCATATGCTCAAGTTTCTTCCTTCAATGGCAGTGGTGGTGATGAAGTAGTGTGCTTATCCTTCAACCTTAGAAGATACTCCAATTTATGATTGATGCTTCGAAGGGCTATGTTTTGCTCTTCCAACAAAATAACTTCACGAGTGAGGTAAATATTCTGAACACAAACTGTTTCAAAGATCCTTAGGGCTTCAGTTTCATATGTAGAGAGATGATCATAAAGGGGTTGAAGAATATCTCCCTCCTCTGTGGTTTTCTCCATGGGCATGGTTTTCCCTCCTTCTTGAATATGGCTCCCTGCAACTTCCTCAGCCTTCTCCTCCTTGCTATTTTCCTCCTTGATCCCCTTTCTCCATAGTTCCATCTTCAGCAACCAAGCATCGTCTTCTATGTTGTTGGAGGAGGGACAAAACATGTTGCCTGGCTTGATAAATCTGACAGAAAACAACATGAAACAAGAACAGTGGATATTTCCGTGAAGCGGCGGTCAAAGCATCCGGGGGTATATATAAAGAATTTTTATCTTGCAGAACAAGTATACCATAAGAAAACGGAATCGGAAAGGCCCACAATGGGCCTACCACCCACCACGGCGTGCCTAGGGGGGCAGGCGTGCTCTGGTGCCTTATGGGCACCTAGGTGGCCCCCTCGGGTGTTTATTATTTTTGTATTTTTTCTAATGTTCCAAAACTCATAAAAATTATTTTTATGGAATTTTTGGAGTCCGTTTACTTACTGTATCACATACTTCTTCCTTTTCAGGGTTCTGGAGTGTTCTGGAAGGCTTCTTTTCGGTCTTCCTCCAGTGTCATAGTTTGAATAATTTTAGTTTCAACATTAATAGGCATACCTGAAATATAATGCTTAATTATTTGTCCATTGACCACCTTCGGATTAGTGCCTTCGCCATTATTGATCTTGATAGCTCCACAGCGATAAAATTATTCGATGATATATGGTCCTTCCCATTTAGAGAGAAGTTTTCCTGGAAAAAAATCTAAAACGAGAATTGTACAATAAAAAATACTCACCCACTTTGAATTCCCATTGTTGGATTCTTTTGTCATGCCATCTTTTAAATTTTTCTATAAATAATTTGGCATTTTCATAAGCATGGGTTCTCCATTCATCTAGTGAGCTAATATCAAATAACCTATTTTCACCGGCAAGTTTGAAATCATAATTGAATTCTTTAATTGCCCAATATGTTTTATGTTCTAACTCAAGAGGTAAATGACATGCTTTTCCATAAACCATTTTATATGAAGACATACTCATAGGATTTTATGATCTATTGATGGTCTTTTGCAAAATTAACTTTATTTCTCTATTGCTCAACTCAACTTGACCACTAGATTGAGGGTGATAGGGGGATGCAATTCTATGGTTGATATCATATTTAGAAAGCAGTTTACGGAAAGCACCTTGAATAAAATGTGAACCACCATCAGTCATTAAATATCTAGGGACTCCAAACCTTGGGAAAATAACTTCTTTGAGCATTTTAATGGAGGTGTTATGATCAGCACTACTAGTTGGAATAGCTTCTACCCACTTAGTGACATAATCAACAACAACTAAAATATGTGTATACCCATATGAGGAAGGAAATGGTTCGATAACAAGTGAATAATTCATAGGCATTTCCTGACGTCTACCAATATTTCCAATTCTTTGACATTCATCACAAGATAAGACAAACTTACGAGCATGCTTGAAAAGAGTAAACCAATAAAAACCATATTGTAATCCCTTGCGTGTAGTTATGTCTCCCGCATGGAGTCCTATGTAAGCCTCGGAGTGACACTTCCATAGGATTTGTTCCTGTTCATGCTGAGGCATACAACGTCTAATAATACCATCTACTCCTTCTTTATAAAGGTGTGGGTCATCCCAGAAGTAATGTTTTAAATCAAAGAAGAATTTTTTTCTTTTGTTGGTATGTAAAACTAGGTGGTACAAATTTAGCAAAAATATAATTAGCATAGTCTGCATACCACGGAGTGTTACGAGAATCATTTGTAATAGCTAGTTGTTCATCGGGAAAGCTATCATCAATAGGTAGTGGGTCATCAAGAATATTTTCCAACCTAGATAAATTATCAGCTACGGGGTTCTCAGCTCCCTTCCTATCAGTAATACGCAAATCAAATTCTTGAAGCAAAGAACCCACATAATGAGTCTAAGTTTAGCATCTTTATTTTCCAGAAGTTATTTAATAGCAGCATGATCAGTGTGAACAATTACTTTAGAATCAACTATGTAAGACCTGAACTTGTGACAAGCAAACACAACTGCGAGAAATTCTTTTACACTAGTAGTATAATTTCTTTGAGCACTCGATGACCCACGAGTATAGGGGATCAATCATAGTCCTTTCAATATGTAGGAGTGTCAAACCCAACGAGGAGCAAAAGGAAATGACAAGTGGTTTTCAGCAAGGTATTTTCTGCAAGCACTGAAATTGTCGATAACAGGTAGTTTGATAGCAAGATAATTTGTAACGAGCAAGTAACGGTAATGGTAAATAATGTGCAGCAAGGTAGCCCAATCCTTTTGTGGCAATGGACAGACCAAAACGGTTTCTTATAATAGGCTAAGCATTCTTGAGGGTACACGGGAATTTCATCTTGTCACTTTCGTCATGTTGGTTTGATTCGTGTTTGCTACTTTGATGATTTGATATGTGGGTGGACCGGTGCTTGGGAGCTGTTCTAACTTGAAAAAATCTCCCACTTATGATTAACCCCCTCGCAAGCATCCACAACTATGAGAAAAGTATTAAGATAAAATCTAACCATAGCATTAAACATTTGGATCCAAATCGGTCCCTTACGAAGTAGCGCACAAACTAGGGTTTAAGCTTCTGTCACTCTAGCAAACCATCATCTAATAACTACTCCACAATGCATCCCCTTAGGCCCAAATATGGTGAAGTTCCATGTAGTCGACGTTCACATGACACCACTAAGGGAATCACAACATACATATCACCCCCCCCCCCCCCCCCCCCCCCCCCCCCCCCCCCCCCCCCCCCCCCCCCCCCCCCCCCCCCCCCCCCCCCCCCCCCCCCCCCCCCCCCCCCCCCCCCCCCCCCCCCCCCCCCCCCCCCCCCCCCCCCCCCCCCCCCCCCCCCCCCCCCCCCCCCCCCCCCCCCCCCCCCCCCCCCCCCCCCCCCCCCCCCCCCCCCCCCCCCCCCCCCCCCCCCCCCCCCCCCCCCCCCCCCCCCCCCCCCCCCCCCCCCCCCCCCCCCCCCCCCCCCCCCCCCCCCCCCCCCCCCCCCCCCCCCCCCCCCCCCCCCCCCCCCCCCCCCCCCCCCCCCCCCCCCCCCCCCCCCCCCCCCCCCCCCCCCCCCCCCCCCCCCCCCCCCCCCCCCCCCCCCCCCCCCCCCCCCCCCCCCCCCCCCCCCCCCCCCCCCCCCCCCCCCCCCCCCCCCCCCCCCCCCCCCCCCCCCCCCCCCCCCCCCCCCCCCCCCCCCCCCCCCCCCCCCCCCCCCCCCCCCCCCCCCCCCCCCCCCCCCCCCCCCCCCCCCCCCCCCCCCCCCCCCCCCCCCCCCCCCCCCCCCCCCCCCCCCCCCCCCCCCCCCCCCCCCCCCCCCCCCCCCCCCCCCCCCCCCCCCCCCCCCCCCCCCCCCCCCCCCCCCCCCCCCCCCCCCCCCCCCCCCCCCCCCCCCCCCCCCCCCCCCCCCCCCCCCCCCCCCCCCCCCCCCCCCCCCCCCCCCCCCCCCCCCCCCCCCCCCCCCCCCCCCCCCCCCCCCCCCCCCCCCCCCCCCCCCCCCCCCCCCCCCCCCCCCCCCCCCCCCCCCCCCCCCCCCCCCCCCCCCCCCCCCCCCCCCCCCCCCCCCCCCCCCCCCCCCCCCCCCCCCCCCCCCCCCCCCCCCCCCCCCCCCCCCCCCCCCCCCCCCCCCCCCCCCCCCCCCCCCCCCCCCCCCCCCCCCCCCCCCCCCCCCCCCCCCCCCCCCCCCCCCCCCCCCCCCCCCCCCCCCCCCCCCCCCCCCCCCCCCCCCCCCCCCCCCCCCCCCCCCCCCCCCCCCCCCCCCCCCCCCCCCCCCCCCCCCCCCCCCCCCCCCCCCCCCCCCCCCCCCCCCCCCCCCCCCCCCCCCCCCCCCCCCCCCCCCCCCCCCCCCCCCCCCCCCCCCCCCCCCCCCCCCCCCCCCCCCCCCCCCCCCCCCCCCCCCCCCCCCCCCCCCCCCCCCCCCCCCCCCCCCCCCCCCCCCCCCCCCCCCCCCCCCCCCCCCCCCCCCCCCCCCCCCCCCCCCCCCCCCCCCCCCCCCCCCCCCCCCCCCCCCCCCCCCCCCCCCCCCCCCCCCCCCCCCCCCCCCCCCCCCCCCCCCCCCCCCCCCCCCCCCCCCCCCCCCCCCCCCCCCCCCCCCCCCCCCCCCCCCCCCCCCCCCCCCCCCCCCCCCCCCCCCCCCCCCCCCCCCCCCCCCCCCCCCCCCCCCCCCCCCCCCCCCCCCCCCCCCCCCCCCCCCCCCCCCCCCCCCCCCCCCCCCCCCCCCCCCCCCCCCCCCCCCCCCCCCCCCCCCCCCCCCCCCCCCCCCCCCCCCCCCCCCCCCCCCCCCCCCCCCCCCCCCCCCCCCCCCCCCCCCCCCCCCCCCCCCCCCCCCCCCCCCCCCCCCCCCCCCCCCCCCCCCCCCCCCCCCCCCCCCCCCCCCCCCCCCCCCCCCCCCCCCCCCCCCCCCCCCCCCCCCCCCCCCCCCCCCCCCCCCCCCCCCCCCCCCCCCCCCCCCCCCCCCCCCCCCCCCCCCCCCCCCCCCCCCCCCCCCCCCCCCCCCCCCCCCCCCCCCCCCCCCCCCCCCCCCCCCCCCCCCCCCCCCCCCCCCCCCCCCCCCCCCCCCCCCCCCCCCCCCCCCCCCCCCCCCCCCCCCCCCCCCCCCCCCCCCCCCCCCCCCCCCCCCCCCCCCCCCCCCCCCCCCCCCCCCCCCCCCCCCCCCCCCCCCCCCCCCCCCCCCCCCCCCCCCCCCCCCCCCCCCCCCCCCCCCCCCCCCCCCCCCCCCCCCCCCCCCCCCCCCCCCCCCCCCCCCCCCCCCCCCCCCCCCCCCCCCCCCCCCCCCCCCCCCCCCCCCCCCCCCCCCCCCCCCCCCCCCCCCCCCCCCCCCCCCCCCCCCCCCCCCCCCCCCCCCCCCCCCCCCCCCCCCCCCCCCCCCCCCCCCCCCCCCCCCCCCCCCCCCCCCCCCCCCCCCCAAACAAAAAACATGCACCAAACAGGAACTGGCACTGGCACCGGATCAATATGTTAGTCCCAAAAATAATATAAAATGTTGCCGAAAGTATATGAACGTTGTTGAATATTGGCATGCAACAATAAAAAATTATAGATACGACAGAGATGTATCAGCATCATCTTCAGAAGGTCCCATCTGAATTCAATACTCTTCTTCATAAAGGAGCCAGTAGAAGAAGAATCGAGTATGGTTTGATCATAAAAATTTCCTTTGGGAGCTCATGATTGGGGCTTGTGTACATCATGTACTTAAGCCTCCCCCAAGCTTGAGTGATACTTTCTCCTTCATGAACCCAAAACTTGTATATATAATTCCTATCACTATGAACCAGATGCATAGGATAAAACTTCTGATGAAATTCCAATTTCAACCGATTCCAATCCCATGTTCCGATATCATCACATAGCCTGTACCATGTAAATGTCTTTCCCTTCAAAGATAAAGGAAGACTTTCTTCTCTAATTTTTTATTTTCATGCTGTTATATTATCATTCCTGGAAGTTTTATATTCATTTTATAGCAACTTTATATCATTTTTTGGGACTAACCTATTGACATAGTGCCCAGTGTCAGTTGCTGTTTTTTGCTTGTTTTTTACTTCACAGAATATCCATATCAAGTAGAGTCCAAACATACTAAAACTTTCTGGAGATTTTTTTCTGCGCAGAAGACAACTTGGGAGCCAAGGAAGTGCACGAGCGAAGGCCCGTGGGGCCCACCACCCACCTGGCCACGCCAGAGGCCCCTCGCCATGGTGGGTTATGGGGCCCCCGGAGCTCCTTTCCACCACCTCTTAGCTCTATAAATTCCCAAATATTCCAGAAACCCTAGGGGAGTCGAAGAAACACAATTTCAGTCGCCGCAAGTTCCAGAACTACGAGATCCAATCTAGAGGCCCTTTTCCGGCACCTTGTCGGAGGGGAACACGATCACAGAGGGGTTCATCATCCTCATTGGCGCTCCTCCGATAATGTGTGAGTAGGTTACCATAGACCTAAGGGTCCATAGGCAATAGCTAGATGGCTTCTTCTCTCTTTTTGATTCTCAATACAATGTTCTCCTTGATGTTCTTGGAGATCTATTTGATGTAATGACTTTTTGCGGTGTGTTTGTTGGGATCCCATGAATTGCGAGTTTATGATCAGTTCTATCTATGAATATTATTTGAGTCTTCTTTGATCTCTTATATGCATGATTATTATAGCCTCGTATTTATCCTCTGAAACTTTGGTTTGGTTTGGCCAACTAGATTGATTTTTCCTGCAATGGGAAGAGGTGCTTTGTGATGGGTTCAATCTTGTGGTGTCCTAACCCAGTGATAGTGAGGCACGCAAGTATCGTTCCTCTTAAGGATAAAAACATGGGGTCTATTCCAACATGAATAGATCTTGTATACATCATGTCATCGTTTTTATTGCATTACTCCGTTTCTCCATGAACTTAATACACTAGATGCATGCTAAATAGCGGTAGATATGTGAAGTAATAGTAGTAGATGCAGGCAGGAGTCGTTCTACTAATCTTGGACGTGATGCCTATATACATGATCATTGCCTAGGATATCGTCATGATTATTTGCTTTTCTATCAATTGCCCAACAGTAATTTGTGTACCCACCATATGCTATTTTCTCGAGAGAAGCCACTAGTCAAATCTCCGGCCCCGGGGTCTATTTTCTATCATATTGTTCTCAGATCTATTATTCCAAAAATTCAAAAATATCTTGCTGCACTTTTTCTTTACTTATTTTATTTTTTGTTTTTGCTAGATCTATTTATCCAATCTCATACAATTTTATGTATCTTAATACCGAGGAGGGATTGACAACCCCTCTTACGGGTTGGGTTGCAAGTATTTGTTCTTTGTGTGCAGGTACCGTTTACATAGTCTTGCTTGGTTCTCCTACTGGATTGACAACCTTCACTACAAAAAAAAGACACATCCGTGACATTTTGAGATGAACGAAAAAAAATTATGTCATGCTTATGACACTTCTATGATGATAATTGTGACAAAACCCGGTATCATCATAGATGTGGTGGGTGATACGTCTACAACATATCTATAATTTTTTATTGTTCCATGCTATTATATTATCTATTTTGGATGTTTAATGGGCTTTGTTATGCACTTTTATATTATTTTTGGGACTAACCTATTAACCGAAGGCCCAGTGCAAATTGCTGTTTTTTTGCCTATTTCAGTGTTCCGCAGAAAAGGAATATCAAACGGAGTCCAAACGGAATGAAACCTTCGGGAGAGTTATTTTTGGAACAAACGCAATCCAGGAGACTTGGAGTGGATGTCAAGGAAGCAACGAGGCGGCCACGAGGTACGGAGGCGCGCCTCCCACCCTCGTGGGCCCCTCGTGGCTCCACCGACCTACTTCTTTTGCCTATATATACTCATATACCCCAAAAACATCCAAGGGCACCACGAAACCCTATTTCCACCACCGAAACCTTCTGTACCCGTGAGATCCCATCTTGGGGCCTTTTCCGGCGCTCCGCCGGAGGGGGAATCAATCACGGAGGGCTTCTACATCAACACCATAGCCTCTCCGATGATGTGTGAGTAGTTTACCACAGACCTTCGGGTCCATAGTTATTAGCTAGAAGGCTTCTTCTCTCTCTTTGGATCTCAATACAAAGTTCTCCTCGATTCTCTTGGAGATCTATTCGATGTAATTCTTTTTGCGGTGTGTTTGTCGAGATCCGATGAATTGTGGGTTTATGATCAAGATTATCTATGAACAATATTTGATTCTTCTTTGAATTCTTTTATGCATGATTTAATATCTTTGCAAGTCTCTTCGAATTATCAGTTTGGTTTGGCCTACTAGATTGATCTTTCTTGCAATGGGAGAAGTGCTTAGCTTTGGGTTCAATCTTGCGGTGTCCTTTCCCAGTGACAGTAGGGGCAGCAAGGCACGTATTGTATTGTTGCCATCGAGGATAAAAAGATGGGGTTTATATCATATTGCTTGAGTTTATCCCTCTACATCATGTCATCTTGCCTAATGTGTTACTCTGTTCTTATGAACTTAATACTCTAGATGCATGCTGGATAGCGGTCGATGTGTGGAGTAATAGTAGTAGATGCAGAATCGTATCGGTCTACTTGTCGCAGACGTGATGCCTATATACATGATCATGCCTAGATATTCTCATAACTATGCGCTTTTCCATCAATTGCTCGACAGTAATTTGTTCACCCACCGTAGAATTTGCTATCTTGAGAGAAGCCACTAGTGAAACCTATGGCCCCCGGGTCTATCTTCCATCATATTATTTTCCTATCAATTTGCTATTTCTGCCGCTGTTTATTTTGCAATCTTTACTTTCCAATCTATATCATAAAAATACCAAAAATATTTATCTTATTATCTCTATCAAATCTCACGTTTGCAAGTGGCCGTGAAGGGATTGACAACCCCTTTATCGCGTTGGTTGCAAGGTTCTTATTTGTTTGTGCAGGTACTAGGGACTTGCGTGTAGTCTCCTACTGGATTTATACCTTGGTTCTCAAAAACTGAAGGAAATACTGGATTTCCCTTTGCGTGTAGGTTTTCCATACATAGGGTAGGACCTTCGAGGATGATAACCTTGTATATAAAAGGAAATTGCTCAAGACTTTGCATGACTTAGCTTTTCTATCGTTGCACGGGCATCCACCGTGTCTGCAGATGGTGCTGTCAAGCTCGGTTGTCTTCTTCCTTGGAACGATGGCCACGATGAAGCTGCTGCTCCGATCAGATCAGATTTCCACAACTGCGCCACCCCCTACCTGGCGCGCCAAAGATGTCGGGGGAAATCGACACCTATGGAATCACTGGGATCCCTTCTACAGTTGGCGGGCGCGAGGTTGTGCAAAGAGTGGGTCTGACAGGAAGCACACGGATCGTTTACCCAGGTTCGGGCCGCGGAGATGCGTAATACCCCAGTCCTGCTTTGGTGGATGTATTTGAGTGTTCTTGTGTTCTTGAGCTAGCTACGGGGTGCAACTTGCCCAAAAGATCCGAATCCTCCTTCTGGTCGCCTCGGGCCTCCTTTTATAGGAAAAAAGGGTTGCCACAGTGGCACAGAGGACGTGGAAAGGTCTACAGTGGATGAGTCTATCCTCTGGCACCGTCGGACAAGCGCATTTAATGCACTGCCGACGTGCCCCTCTCGCTTTATCGGGGATGGCAAGGAAGCACGTCCCAGCTGTCGCCGCCTCGCCTTGCTTCGACATGCGTCCGAGCTGATGAGACGTCGCGGCGCCACGTTGGCTGGCTGCTGGGCTGGCGCGGTGGTGGAGCCTTCAGGAAGACTTGCATGCCACCACGCAGGTGCTTGCTGAGTCGGTGTAGGGGCCGCTCGTCGCCACGCAGGTGCCTGCCCAGCTGGTTGAGCTGGCAGCTGCATGGGGACGGCGGTGGAGCCTTGGCAGACGCGGGCCTGGCCGTGGCCCCGTAGGTGTCCTCGGCAAGGGCCTTGCCGGGGCCCCGGCAAGGGTCTTGCCGTGGCATCGTGGTCTTCCCCGGCAAGCGTCTTGTCGGGGGCCTTGTGGATTTCCTCTGCTAGGATCCCGCCGAGGATCGTCGTCTTCTGGTCCTCATCTGATCTTATGTGTTTATGGTCTTGACGAAGATCTGCATGCCACCACAGAGAGGCCTCCCGAGCCTTGGTCCCAATGTAGTTGGTTGGTGGTGTTGGAACCCGCGGGCTCAAGGGTGGCCCGCTCTGCTGGCATCGGGCAAGTTGCCCTGGCAAGGCTCTTGCCGGGGCCAAGGAGGCTGCCCCGGCAAGGGTCTTGCTGGGGGAGTCCGCCTCGCCCTCTTGCTCTCTTGTGTTCTCTGGTCTTGGCGTTGCCTCTGCTCGCCTTGTGCCTTCGGCTCCCCTCCTCTGCCCTGCTCAGTGTGGCCGTGGGCGCGGCTCCGACTGTCCGTGCACAAGTAAAGGGGTAAAAAAGGAGTGCCCCTACTTTTGTACACCAACAGATCCCACATGTAATTATTATGAGAGAGGAAAATATGATAGTAGAAATTTTCATGTTACTAAATTACCTCTCATTATGTTGAGATTATTATTGTTTCTCACTTCTTTCTTGCATATGCTAGTTTTTGCTTGTCTTGATAATTTATTTGCCTATAATATGCCTATGCATAGGAAGTATGTTAGACTTAGATGTGTTTTTCATATGCTTTATTATGCTCTCTTTGTGATTTAATTCTTGTCTTTGATGTGAGCATCATTAAAATTATCAATGCCTAGCTAGGGGCGTTAAACGATAGCGCTTGTTGGGAGGCAACCCAATTTTATTTTTGTTTCTTGCTTTTTGTTACTTTTTAGTAATAAATAATTCATATAGCCTCTGGTTAGATGTGTTTTTATGTTTTAATTAGTGTTTGTGCCAAGTAGAACCAATAGGATCTTCTTGGATGATAATTATTTGATCTTGCTGAAAAAGACAGAAACTTTGCGCTCACGAAAATAATTGTTACAATTCACCAGAACGTAATAAAATACCAATTATTTTTGCAATAGATCAATATACAAATTATCCAGGTTCTCCTAGTTTTCCAGAATTTTTGGAGTTACAAAAGTATTTGAACAAATCAGATTTCTACAGACTGGTCTGTTTTTGACAGATTCTGTTTTTCGTGTGTTGTTTGCTTATTTTAATGAATCTATGGATAGTATCGGGGGGTATGAACCATAGAGAAGTTGGAATACAGTAGGTTTAACACCAATATAAATAAAGAATGAGTTCATTACAGTACCTTATTTTGGTGGTTTGTTTTATTACGCTAACGGAGCTCATGAGATTTTCTGTTGAGTTTTGTGTTGTGAAGTTTTCAAGTTTTTGGGTAAAGATTTGATGGATTATGGAATAAGGAGTGGCAAGAGCCTAAGCTTGGGGATGCCCAAGGCACCCCAAGGTAAAATTCAAGGACAACCAAAAGCCTAAGCTTGGGGATGCCCCGGAAGGCATCCCCTCTTTCGTCTTCGTCCATCGGTAACTTTACTTGAGGCTATATTTTTATTCACCACATGATATGTGTTTTGCTTGGAGCGTCTTGTATGATTTGAGTATTTGATTTTTATTTTACCACAATCATCCTTGCTGTACACACCTTTTGAAGAGACACACATGAACCGGAATTTATTAGAATACTCTATGTGCTTCACTTATATCTTTTGAGCTAGATAACTTTGCTCTAGTGCTTCGCTTATATCTTTTAGAGCACGGTGGTGGTTTTATTTTATAGAAATTATTGATCTCTCATGCTTCACTTATATTATTTTGAGAGTCTTATAGAACAGCATGGTAATTTGCTTTGGCTATAAAATTAGTCCTAATATGATGAACATCCAAGATAGGTATAATAAAAACTATCATATAAGGTGCATCAAATGCTATGAGAAGTTTGATTCTTTATGATTGTTTTGAGATATGAAGATGGTGCCCCCCCCCCCCCCCCCCCCCCCCCCCCCCCCCCCCCCCCCCCCCCCCCCCCCCCCGCACTTATGATTGGAACTCTAGCAAGTATCCGCAACTGCTAAAGATCATTAAGGTAAAACCCAACCATAACATTAAGTATCAAGTCCTCTTTACTCCCATACGCAACAACCCACTTACTCGGGTCTGTGTTTCTGTCACTCATGCCACCCACCATAAGCTAATCATGAACGTATTGCATCACCATACAGTGGGAATCACACATGCTTGTGTGACATGAAGGGCACCATAGGACAGCACCAAAATAAAACATACAACTCAAACCAACCACGATCATCAATCAACCCATAGGACAAAACGGATCTACTCAAACATCATAGGATACCACATATCACTGGATAATAATATATAGTGTTGAGCACCGTGTTTAAGTAGAGATTACAGTGAGGACAAGAGGTGTTACACCGCTGCATAGAGCAGGAGAGAGTTGGTGACGACGACGAAGTTGTTGGTGTAGATCGCTGTCATGATGATGGCCCCGCGGTGTTTCGGCGCCACCGGGAGAGAGGGGGAGAGAGGCCCCCTCCTTCTTCTTCTTCATTGACCTCCCCCTAGATGGGAGGAGGGTTTCCCCCCTGGTCCATGGCCTCCATGGCGGCGGAGGGGCGAGAGTCCCTCCAAGATTGGATCTCTCTCTGTTTCTCTTCTGTTTCGCGTTCCTATTTTCTGGCCTTTCACCGTTTCTTAAATTCCTGGAGATCCTTAGCTCCGATTGGGCTGAAATTTTAACACGATTTTTATCCAGATATTATCTTTCTTGTGGTGAAAGAAGGGCACAAACCGCCTTACGGGGTGGCCACAAGCCAGCCAGGCGCGGCCTGGGTAGTGGGGCACGCCCCTAGGGCTTATGGGTCGTTCGAGCATCATCTCGTGTTGATTATTTTTTACCAAAAATCACAAATATTCCAAAATAAATCTCCGTAAATTTTTATCGCCTTTGAGCTTTGTTTGGTATGGATATTCTGCGAAACAAAAAACATGCACCAAACAGGAACTGGCACTGGCACCGGATCAATATG
>JAAAWM010010319.1:17500-38650 GCA_036873465.1 Thinopyrum obtusiflorum | reverse complement strand
AGTGTCTGTTGGGTTGGCACGAATCGAGACTGGGATTTGTCACTCCGTATGACTGAGAGGTATCTCTGGGCCCACTCGGTAATGCATCATCATAATGACCTCAATGTGACTAAGCAGTTAGTCACGGGATCATGCATTACGGAACGAGTAAAGTGACTTGCCGGTAACGAGATTGAACGAGGTATGGGGATACCGACGATCGAATCTCGGGCAAGTAACATACCGATAGACAAAGGGAATTGCATACGGGATTGATTGAATCCTCGACATCGTGGTTCATCCGATGAGATCATCGTGGAACATGTGGGAGCCAACATGGGTATCCAGATCCCGCTGTTGGTTATTGGCCAGAGAATGTCTCGGTCATGTCTGCATGGTTCCCGAACCCGTAGGGTCTACACACTTAAGGTTCGGTGACGCTAGAGTTGTAATGGGAAATAGTATGTGGTTACCGAAGGTTGTTCGGAGTCCCGGATGAGATCCCGGACATGACGAGGGACTCCAGAATGGTCCGGAGGTGAAGATTGATATATTGGACGAAGGGTATTGGAGTCCGGAATTGTTCCGGGGGTACCGGGTGACGACCAGCGTGTCCGAAAGTGGTTTCGGAGGCCCCGGCAAGCGTTGGGGGGCCTTGTGGGCCAAGGGGAGGGGGCAGGGGGGGGGGGGGGGGGGGGGGGGGGGGGGGGGGGGGGGGGGGGGGGGGGGGGGGGGGGGGGGGGGGGGGGGGGGGGGGGGGGGGGGGGGGGGGGGGGGGGGGGGGGGGGGGGGGGGGGGGGGGGGGGGGGGGGGGGGGGGGGGGGGGGGGGGGGGGGGGGGGGGGGGGGGGGGGGGGGGGGGGGGGGGGGGGGGGGGGGGGGGGGGGGGGGGGGGGGGGGGGGGGGGGGGGGGGGGGGGGGGGGGGGGGGGGGGGGGGGGGGGGGGGGGGGGGGGGGGGGGGGGGGGGGGGGGGGGGGGGGGGGGGGGGGGGGGGGGGGGGGGGGGGGGGGGGGGGGGGGGGGGGGGGGGGGGGGGGGGGGGGGGGGGGGGGGGGGGGGGGGGGGGGGGGGGGGGGGGGGGGGGGGGGGTAGGGTCTACACACTTAAGGTTCGGTGACGCTAGAGTTGTAATGGGAAATAGTATGTGGTTACCGAAGGTTGTTCGGAGTCCTGGATGAGATCCCGGACGTGACGAGGGACTCCAGAATGGTCCGGAGGTGAAGATTGATATATTGGACGAAGGGTATTGGAGTCCGGAATTGTTCCGGGGGTACTGGGTGACGACCAGCGTGTCCGAAAGTGGATTCGGAGGCCCCGGCAAGCGTTGGGGGGCCTTGTGGGCCAAGGGGAGGGGGCACATCAGCCCACTAAGGGGCTGAGCGCCCCTCCCACCCCATCTCACGTAACCTGGAGAGGTGCGGGCGCCTTCCCTAGGGCAGCCACCCCTCCCGGCTTGGGGGGCAAGTTCCCTAGGGGTGGGGGCGCCCAAACCCATCTAGGGTTTCCCCTGTGGCCGCCACCCCTCCCCTAGGGAACCCTAGGGCGCCTCCTCCTCCCCCCTTCCCCCTATATATAGTGAGGGAGAGAGAGGGCAGCCGCACCCCTTCCCCTAGCGCAGCCCTCTCCTCCTCCAACTCCTCCTCCTCCTCCGTAGTGCTTAGCGAAGCTCTGCCAGAGAACCACGAGCTCCATCGCCACCACGCCGTCGTGCTGCTGGAGTTCTCCCTCAACTTCTCCTCTCCCCTTGCTGGATCAAGAAGGAGGAGACGTCCATGGGCTGTACGTGTGTTGAACGCGGAGGCGCCATCCGTTCGGCGCTAGATCGGATCTTCCGCGATTTGAATCGCCGCGAGTACGACTCCATCAACCGCGTTCTTGTAACGCTTCCGCTTAGCGATCTTCAAGGGTATGAAGATGCACTCCCTCTCTCTCGTTGCTAGCATCTCCTAGATCGATCTTGGTGACACGTAGGAAAATTTTGAATTATTACTACGTTCCCCAACATCTTCACCTCGATCGAAACCACAATTAGTTACCCCTCAACATACTGCACCTACTGAAAATATTGAATATGAAATTCTGGGTATGATAGAACAACTGCTAGCTAATCCTTATGCAGGAGATGGAACAAAACATCCTGATATGCACTTGATATATGTGGAACAAATTTGTGGATTGTTTAAGCTTGCAGGTTTACCCGGAGATGAAGTTATGAAGAAGGTTTTCCCTTTATCTTCGAAGGGAAAATCATTGGCATTGTATAGGCTATGTGATGATATTGGATCTTGGAATTGGAATCGATTGAAATTGGAGTTCCACCAAAAAAATTATCCTATGCATCTAGTTCATCGTGATCGGAATCACATATATAATTTTTGGCCTCGTGAAGGAGAAAGTATCGCTCTAGCTTGGGGGAGGCTTAAGTCAATGTTATTTTCATGCCCCAATCATGAGCTCTCAAGAGAAATTATTATCCAGAATTTTTATGTTGGGCTTTCTCATAATGATCGATCCATGCTTGATACTTCTTGTGCTGGCTCTTTTATGAAGAAGACTGTTGAATTCCAGTGGGATCTTTTGGAAAGAACTAAACGCAACTCTGAAGATTGGGAACTCGACGAAGGTAAAGAGTCAGGTCTTAAGCTTAAGTATGATTGTGTTTACTCTTTTATGAATACCGATGCTTTTCAAAAATTTAGCACTAAATTTGGACTTGATTCTGAGATAGTAGCCTATTTTTGTGAATCATTTGCTACTCATGTTGATCTCCCTAAGGAGAAGTGGTTTAAATATCACCCACCTATAAAAGAAGAAATTAAAGAACCGGTACTAGCTAAAGAAGAAACTATTATTTATAATGTTGATCCAATTGTTCCTACTACTTATATTGAGAAACCACCTTTCCCTGTTAGGATAAAGGAACATGCTAAAGTTTCAACTGTGGTTAACAAAAGTTATATTAGAACACCTAAACCTGATGAACAAATCAAAGTAGAACCTAGCATTGCTATGGTTAAGGATCTCCTGGAAGAAAATATAGATGGGCATGTTATTTACTTCTGTAATGAAACTACTAGAATTGCCAAACCTGATAAAGAGGATAAACATAGACCCGTTGTTGGTTTGTCTCAGTTAAAATAGGAGATCACTGCTATCATGGTTTATGTGACATAGGTGCTAGCGTGAGTGCTATTCCCTTTACCATATATCAAGAAATTATGAATGAAATAGCACCCGCTGAAATAGAAGAAATAGATGCCACTATTAAACTTGCTAATAGAGACACCATCACACCACTTGGGATTGTTAGAGATGTTGAAGTCTTGTGTGGGAAAATAAAATACCCTACTGATTTTCTTGTTCTTGGTTCCCCACAAGATGATTTTTGTCCCATTATCTTTGGTAGACCTTTCTTGAACACCGTTAATGCTAAAATAGATTGTAAGAAACAAACTGTCGGTGTTAGCTTTGGTGATGAGTCTCATGAGTTTAATTTTTCCAAGTTTAGTAGAAAGCTTCATGAAAAAGAATTTCCTATTAGGATGAAATAATTGGTCTTGCTTCTATTGTTGTGCCTCCTACTGATCCACTAGAACAATATCTGCTAGACCATGAAAATGATTTACATATGCATGAAAGAAATGGAATAGGTAGAATCTTATTTGAACAACAACCTCTGCTTAAACACAATTTGCCTATTGAAACTCTAGGAGGTCCTCCTCCACCTAAAGGTGATCCTGTGTGTTTGAATTAAAACAATTGCCAGCCACTTTAAAATATGCTTATCTTGATGAAAAGAAGATATATCCTGTTATTATTAGTGCTAACCTTTCAGAACATGAAGAAGAAAGATTATTGAAAGTTCTAAGGAAGCACCGGGCCACTATTGGATATACTCTTGATGATTTAAAGGGCATTAGTCCCACTCTATGTCAGCACAAAATTAATATGGAACCTAATGCTAAACCTGTTGTTGATCACCAACGTCGGTTAAATCCGAAGATGAAAGAGGTGGTAAGAACGGAAATATTAAAACTTCTGGAAGTAGGTATAATCTATCCTATAGTTGATAGTAGATGGGTAAGTCATGTTCATTGTGTCCCTAAGAAAGGAGGTATTATTGTTGTTCCTAATAATAAGAATGAACTTATTCCACAAAGAATTGTTGCAGGCTATAGAATGGTAATTGATTTTAGAAAAATAAACAAAGCAACTAGAAAAGATCATTACCCTCTACTTTTATTGATCAAATGCTAGAAAGACTATCTAAGCACACACATTTTTGCTTCCTTGATGGATATTCTGGTTTTTCACAAATACCTGTTTCTCAACCTGATCAAGAAAAGACCACTTTCACTTGTCCCTTTGGAACTTATGCTTATAGACGTATGCCTTTTGATTTATGCAATGCACCTGCTACCTTTCAAAGATGTATGACTGCTATATTCTCTGACTTTTGTGAAAAGATTGTTGAGGTTTTCATGGATGACTTCTCGGTTTATGGGAAGTCTTTTGATGATTGTTTAAGCAATCTTGATTGAGTTTTGCAGAGATGCGAGCAAACAAATCTTGTCCTGAATTGGGAGAAGTGCCACTTTATGGTTAATGAAGGTATTGTTTTGGGCCATAAAATTTCTGAAAGAGGTATTGAGGTGGATAAAGCTAAGGTTGATGCAATTGAGAAAATGCCATGTCCTAAAGATATCAAAGGTATTCGTAGTTTCTTAGGTCATGCTGGTTTCTATAGGAGATTTATCAAAGACTTTTCTAAAATTTCTAGGCCCCTCACAAATCTTTTGCAAAAGGATGTTCCTTTTGTTTTTGATGATGATTGTTTAGAAGCCTTTGAAACACTCAAGAAAGCCTTAATTTCTGCACCTATTGTTCAACCATCTGACTGGAACTTGCCTTTCAAAATTATGTGTGATGCTAGTGATTATGTTGTTGGTGCTATTTTAGGACAAAGAGTTGATAAGAAACTAAATGTTATTCATTATGCTAGTAAAACTCTAGGTAATGCCCAAAGAAATTATGCTACTACTGAAAAAGAATTCCTAGCAGTGGTGTTTGCTTGTGATAAATTTAGATCTTACATTGTTGATTCGAAAGTAATTGTTCACACCGACCATGCCGCTATAAAATATCTTATGGAAAAGAAAGATGCTAAACCTAGACTTATTCGATGGGTTCTCTTGCTACAAGAATTTGATTTACATATCACTGATGGAAAAGGAGCAGAGAACCCCGTAGCTGATAACTTGTCTAGGCTTGAAAATGTGCTTGATGACCCACTACCTATTGATGATAGTTTTCCTGATGAGCAGTTAGCTGCAATAAATGTTTCTTATAACACTCCTTGGTATGCTGACTATGCTAATTACATTGTTGCTAAATATTTACCACCTAGCTTTACATACCAACAAAAGAAAAAATTCTTTTACGATTTAAGAAACTACTTTTGGGATGACCCACATCTTTATAAAGAAGGAGTAGATGGTATTACACTACTGCAGGATGCTACTAATGTGACACTATGATCAGAGACCCTTCGACGAAACTGTGTGCGATGCCATAATCGCAAACGATGGTGTAAAAAATCCGTCAAAAAAGGTGCAAAACGTTTGCGATGGAGGATGCATCAAACATGGTTTAGATGTTAGTTGCGTGTGCGGTGCAGGGCATACGGTTCAGCTCATTTAACTGTTTGCGATGAGGAGGAACAAAAGAAACAGGCAGCCAGATGAAGGTGTGTGCAATGTACAGCATACGGTTCACTTGGATGAACTGTTTGTGATTAGGCAACACAAAAGAAACGGTCAGCCAGATCAAAGGGTGTGCGATATACGACATGTGGTTCACTCGGATGAACTGTTTGCATTGCGACATGAGAACAGAAACGGTTCAAATGAACAAGATGTGTGTGATACGAGGCAAATAGGTATGTAATCGGAAACGTGTGCGAAGACCGATAACAACACAGACGATTACTGCTAACAAGCCATGTGTGTTGTGAGCAAACAATTGCTGGTATACAATTGTGAGTGGTTGATGAAAACATCACCGACGGGTTCCATTGTTTAGTCCGTGTGTGATGTGATTTTCTTTGTCCGCACACCATCTACGCTCTGTCTACAGAGCATCAACATATATACTTAAAAAGACAGCATTGCATAACCAAATTAAGCATACAATTACACAAGTGACTACACACATAACATTTGCACACACCAAAGTAAGCAATTACATGCATACTAAAGTAGGAGAAACGAGGATCTAATCATCTACTTATTGTTGCGACGACGCTTGCCATTGCTCTGCTTCTGGCTGGATCCCTAGCCATTTTGGGGAAGGTGTCACTTCCTCATGTCAATGTCGTAGCTCGTGTACGCCTCCTTGGCCGCGTACACGACATGAGCTTTGTCGAGTTTCTCCATCCAGGCCGAGTGCCAGGCATGCTTGTCCTTGTTGCACGAATCCTTCATGTCTCTGTAGTAGGGGTCCATGATGGCCTCGGCGAGGTGAACCAGTGAGCCCTTCTCATGCTCCTTGTTGCCCCAGATCTTGTATTGGCCCTGGATGTCAACAAGATTCTGGCAGGCGATGCCCGAACTCTCGAGCACCTTTACATCGTTGGTGATGTCCACCGTAGCGAACATGTAGTGGGGGCTATTGACAAACCTGGCAAAACGCTCGCAAGGCCTTGTGGCCAGGCAGTAGTGGTAGACGAGGACGTGGTGGCGCACGCACATCTGGGCGACGGCGACCTTGGGACAAGACCCGGCATGAGCGCAGGTGTACTCGAGGTCGAACCCGACCACCTTGTACTTCTCCTCAGCAAGCAACAGCTCCATGATGTGGATGGAGTGCTCCACCCAGACCGGATCGTTGGTGTACACCACCGAGAGGTCCATGAACCTTCTGTGGGTGTCCACCACGGCATGCATGGTGAATTGCTGCTCGTCGTCGGCAGCCGCTCGGAGCGCCATTGGAGCCACGCAGGATACCCTCTAAGAATTTCTCGTGGTGGGTGTGCTTCTTGCAATGGTGGGGCGCGATCGAAAGGTTGAAGAAACACAAGGGTAGGTTAAATGGCCGCTATAATAAATGGGGGCCGGTCGGCCTGTAATTGTCACGTCATGTCACGGCGTTCATAGCGAAGGATTCCAGAATCCAGTGCACGCTTGACAACACCGCACCGCATGCGTGTGCTCGAAGAGGCGCCAAATGTATCACCGGTGAGCCTATTCCGGCGCTACCGCGCTGTTTACCGCGCAAGCTTCCCGCCCGGCTAGTTTGGCCACGCGTCGGCTAGAAGAGGGACAAATCATGGGCGTTTATTGGCAAAAAGCTTTGTAAAAACTAAGTGTGTGGAATGACTTCGGTCATAAGTTTACCCTTGGGTGATGAGTTCAAAGTTACACAGAAGGGTGATGATGGACACTCAAGTGCGATAATTAATTCTGCGCTCTACAGTGCACACGGTGGAAGAAACCAACTGTGTGCAATAATGTCGAAGATCACAGTCGAGTTAGCTATACAGATCGTGTGCTGTGAGATCGACAAGGTAAACTGATTTGAGAATGGTTAATAAAATCTAAGACCATAGCATATTAAGGTCAAAATAGTGCTAGCAATATACGAGTCTCATACGATGCCATTTCAACGATTGTACCACAAAAGCTTGAAATGTTACAAGGTTCAAATTCCAGAGTTATATGGCTCAAATTCAAAGATTACAAGGTTCAAACTGATATTAGAAATGAAATTCAGCTCATCAGATGCAAACGCTCGCGCTGATCCGCTGAACATGGATACCAGAGAGGTTCAAACTAATATCACCGCTTCTAAGTCTGGTTTCGAAACCTCACAATTTCTACAAAGGGGTCAGCCACTGAGAAGTCATGTATGGGGTTGACACAATGACTTCCGATTACTCTGTCATATGAAGTTCCAAAATGAAATTCAGCATTTTTGGAGCCTACTCCATTCGGCCGCAGGCACCGGCGCTGATCGACAAACCATTCATTTTTGCAAAATAAATGTAGGGCAAACCTCATTTCCTTCAGCACCCTTGCTCTGAGAACAAAGAACCTAGCAAATATAATCTCCGGTAAGGTCCCTCGGTAGTTCTTCAAAGTAATTTCTGAGAGATGCAGATCTAGGCATTCGACGTGATTGTTATATTGTATCACATTATCCACCACTGGGCCTAATCTTATCTGCAAAAGAAGAGAACGTGTTAGTGCCTACATGCAGTTTTGAACATTACGACAGGCCTATTTGGTTTGCAGGATTTGTAAAATGCACTAACATGCCATCTTCGATCTGACATGATTAACATGGGCATTTGATTACATTCTAGCCTTCTTCACAAGAGGTTGGAGTGGATGAAAAGTTCCCTAAGAAAACTAGTACAGATGAATCCAAAGGAGAAATGCTTATTGATTGTAACCATATGGATCAAGCAACCAATATGGGGGGGACATGTATGTACTAAAATCCTCCAAAAGAACCTTCAGAAATCGTAGTACATTGTCATTGTAAACTTGGAAAAAGGTGTCACAAATTGAACTCCCTTATGGTTAACATTTAACAGGAAAGGAACATCACATCGATATATAGCTTCTCCAGGCACGGAAAGCATCTCAGGAAACTGACAACTTGCTCCAGGTCGGGGCCAATAGATTCTAGTGCCAAGACCTTCACTGTGCGCAGTTTCAGGGACAAGCTTGTCAGAATCATTTTCTGAATGATAGACGAACAAACATCTTCAAAATTAGAAATAATGTTAATTTGTAGAAGGAGAGGTAGAAGGCGGCTGTTGTACCTAAATGGGTGTGGATCCAATAACAAGTTCGGAGTATTTGTCAGACGAGTAGCCCACCACTATCAATTTCAGCGCAGAAATGACACTGATTCTTGTTGGACCTTCTTGATCAACTACAAGTAATCTCTCAAGTGCAGGTGTGTCCTGGATGACCATACCGTGGTCCACCTTTTGTGATGTCTTCCTGCCGCACCAGCAACACGCATAAATAGTCCGGAGAGTCATGGAGGTGATGTGGAAGGTACACAACCCATTGATCGCCTGAAGACGAAGGTACTCGAGTGCAGTACAGCTACGGAGTAGGCGCTCCATGTCACCCTTTGAGAGGCAGATGGCAACGAGCTCGAGGTGCTTCAGTCGTGGTAGAATAAGAGCGGGCGTGTCATTAAGGCGTGGGAAATGGCAGTTCTTGAACTTGGCGACACGCAGCATGGGCGCGAGGTGGAGTGCGGACGTTGGCAGCGACCGCATATGCCCATCATCAAAAGTGAGCTCCTTGAGCTGATCTAGGGCGGGGGATCGGAACCAGTCATCAAGCTTGGCTCAGTCCTTGCCGTTGGAACGGAACTTGCCCATTCTAAGGCCTTTGGTTGGGCCAAGGTGACTGCCGAGGATCTTGGAGAAAGCATCCAAGCTTTTGTGATAGCCATGGCAGAGCTCATGGGTGTCGATGAGGTCGAGAGGGCTGGAGTTCCATAGGGGGTGCCACCGCCGGGAAAGGAGGGTTGTCCGCGCCCCATATTTGATTGGGAGGAGGGAGATGATGACTCTCAACATATCATCGGGGAGGCTGCTAATTAAGTCTAGGCCTGCTGGAGTCGCTTGCGGTTCTAGCTCGCCCCGCTCCCGCTTGTTGGCAGCCCCGTTCTCCACCTCCGGAGTCTCCTTGTCAGCGGCACTTTCTGATAGAAATGGGAGTACAGGGAATATTTAGTTAAAACAGGGCAATAGAAAAGTGTATTGGTAACTAGAAGTTATTAGGTAGGAATATAGTAAGAAAAGGGAATAACAATTGGTTGCTTAAATACTACACAATTCATTTGACATTGCTGGGTAAGTCAACATATGCAGATAGTTGAAAAGAAAACTTACTTCGAACAAAGTCTGGATGGATGATTTTGTCGAGGAAGTTAGCATATATCTCATGACCAGGCCCTTTTATGTGCAGTGCAATTTTAGTGCCAGCTTTCAGTACATAAAACTTTGCGATTTCATTCCAAAAGCTAGTGCCAAAATAGGGGTCACCACGTTCATCAAGTCTTACAGTAGCAACGAATGTAAATCCATGGTTTGTGTGCAGTATGACATCCGTGGAGCCTTGATCTATGTAAAGGGAAAAATTGTGCACTACATAATCTGTTGCATAGCGAGGGATGTTCTGCGGAAAATGGTAGGATTGTTAAAGAAAATATGGTAACATGCAAATATTGGCCCAAATTGAAAGAACTGTACAGCAGTTGAAATCGAAGGACAAAAATCTATAATTAAACAGATAGGGTAAACATGATGTCATGGAAAAAAGAGAGTAATCAAAAGAACAATACATCATTAATTTGCCTAATATAGAAATAAGAGGGGGGAAATCCCCTTTGACGTATATGGTGCATGTGGCACCTTTTATCCAAATGTAGCAATATTTAGAATATGTTCAAGAAAGTAGGCCATGCCAACCGATTTAGGGTGAGATTGAACATACCGCGCGCGACCTCAAGTTATCTGGTACGATGAGATGGAATCTCTGGTGGTGGTCATAAAGTCCTGAAGTGTCAGCACACTGTGCATTCTATGAATGAAAGAAAACCCTCAAATCAGCTCGAATAAAAATGAATTCACGGCGATTTCCGCCGGGTGATTAAAGGAGGCAGATGAACTGGGATAAGAGATGAGATGATATCTCGTTAAATTAGTTACCTCATCGTCCATGAGAAAGAACCCTCAGTACGGCAGATTCCCCAACCGAGCGGAGCTGGGTCGACCGCGAGCAGCATCGAGAAAGTCGATGGCGATAGGCGGTGGCAAGCGGAAGTGGCGAAATGCGGTGGGCTTTGCCGGCAGCCTGGCGGCGGCGGCAGGCGTCGAGCTAAGTGTTTACCGCCGCGATAGGCAGTGCCATGGCATAGACGCGGAGGAGCTTGTGCAGGTGTGAATGGGGACCGTACCGGAGGGGGTGGCGGGCGGGGTGAGGGTTTTTGTGATGTGGGGATGGTGAGGGTTTTCTTTTTTCTTTTTTGAATTGGGTGGTGAGGGTTTTCTGTCCCACAAATAATTTTGGGGGTGACGGTTTGCTAGAGCAAACCGTGTGTGATTGACACAGCAGGCAAAATGAAAGCCATTGCACATGGTTCCAATTTTGGGAACCGTGTGTGATTGACGTACTACCTCCGTCCTGGTTTATTGGTCCCCCTTTGAAATTTTTACCAAAGTTTGGCAAAATATTTAACATACTCAGACATAGATAATAAGCGTACACGTACATAAGCATAGTTCAACCATAAGTACATAGTTCAACCGTCATTAAGTATACTCAAGCGTACATGGTTCGATCCATCCCACATCTCATCTCACATGCGGCCGGCACAATCCTGAAGTGTCTCTAGGTACTCGGCGTACGCGTCGTGCGCCACCCTGCGAGAATACTTCTGCTTGAAGGAGCCGACGGCCCATCCTCTTGCATGCGCCAGAACACTTAGATACGCGTCATGAAGCTTGTGGTTGCAAAATGGGCATCCATAGCCGTCGTTCCAGGTCCTATACGCCTGTTATGCATTCCCGCATAAAGCTCCCTCAGGATTCGCCTCTTGTACCTCCTCTGGGCATCTTCATCCTCGCTGTCCACATCGTCAGACAACACCTATACAAATAGTAAAACAAATTTGGCATCAAATCACTGATTACATGCCATGAAGTAGGATTAGGAATTTATGGCTATTTATTTATACATATCCAGAGATTATGGTTCAATTTTTAAGCACAGTCGTCTATGTACAGACCAATCTTGAAGAAAATAATGGCACAAACATATGTAGGTCATTCAAAATCAATTGTCAAGTCCTGGCTATGAATTATTAGCATGAACACTAACCCTAGTCGGATTACTAGCAGAAATCATTTGCACAGATGAAACAACTAATCACTTATCACATGTACCATTCAAACAATCAATACACTACACGGATCTAACGAAACTTACTCAGATTTCATGGATTGGGAGAACATAACCACATGATTTCTATTCCAAAAAGGGGGAGGCAGGAGTAACCAGAGAAACCCTATGATCTATTTGACACATAAATGGGTATAGATGACTAACCAGCTGTCCGTCGTCGTCGGAGTCGTCGCCGGAGTGGTCGTCGGAGTCGTCGCTGGAGTGGTCGTCGGAGTCGGTGTGGAACTCCGCCTCCGGCTGTGGAAGCTCGACGCCGTCGACGACGTCGGGGTGCAGCGATAACTCACCGGTGGTGACGGCAACCTCTGTCTCCATCTCCATGCCGTGCTCCGGTGCTTTAGCAGCCCCGGCGTCGCCACTCCCTCCGATGGGGCACTTCAGTGGCATCCTCATACACTGACGGCTTTGAGGACTGAGAGTGGCGTCGAGGATGGAAGCGGAGAGAGAGGATTGTGTGTGTGGCGAGGATGGGGGGTGCGGCCGCTCGGGCGCACCATTAATATGGAGTAGTGGGAGTTGTGGGAGAGAGGCGGGCGGCGGTCAAACCGATGGCTCGCCTCCCGGTGAGCCTACGCACCGGACTGCTGGCATGCCTACCAAAGTTTCACACAGCTACTCGCACGCCTCCCGATAACACTGCGCAGCGAGCACGCCTCTGTCAATTCACACACATGCACGCACGCCTCCCCGTCTGCCTGTGCGGCGGACTGCTCGCATGCGTCTCGTCAACTCACGCCTGCTCGCATGGCACACGGGTTGTGCGGCGGCACGTATATTGTTTTTCTATTTGGATGATTAATGCTGCCGCTTTATTGCTTAACCGAAGCATGGCACGTATCCATTGTTGTACTAATGCTCATGGTTCGAATAAATAATCCATTTGGGATATTCGTTCCCAATTATTAATAATCTCCCGTCTGTAATTAGATAAAGATTACATCAAAACTGGTCTCAAATTTGACAAAAAAAAGTACAATGCCACTTTGTATTGGTGTGGGGGGGGGGGGGGGGGGGGGGGGGGGGGGGGGGGGGGGGGGGGGGGGGGGGGGGGGGGGGGGGGGGGGGGGGGGGGGGGGGGGGGGGGGGGGGGGGGGGGGGGGGGGGGGGGGGGGGGGGGGGGGGGGGGGGGGGGGGGGGGGGGGGGGGGGGGGGGGGGGGGGGGGGGGGGGGGGGGGGGGGGGGGGGGGGGGGGGGGGGGGGGGGGGGGGGGGGGGGGGGGGGGGGGGGGGGGGGGGGGGGGGGGGGGGGGGGGGGGGGGGGGGGGGGGGGGGGGGGGGGGGGGGGGGGGGGGGGGGGGGGGGGGGGGGGGGGGGGGGGGGGGGGGGGGGGGGGGGGGGGGGGGGGGGGGGGGGGGGGGGGGGGGGGGGGGGGGGGGGGGGGGGGGGGGGGGGGGGGGGGGGGGGGGGGGGGGGGGGGGGGGGGGGGGGGGGGGGGGGGGGGGGGGGGGGGGGGGGGGGGGGGGGGGGGGGGGGGGGGGGGGGGGGGGGGGGGGGGGGGGGGGGGGGGGGGGGGGGGGGGGGGGGGGGGGGGGGGGGGGGGGGGGGGGGGGGGGGGGGGGGGGGGGGGGGGGGGGGGGGGGGGGGGGGGGGGGGGGGGGGGGGGGGGGGGGGGGGGGGGGGGGGGGGGGGGGGGGGGGGGGGGGGGGGGGGGGGGGGGGGGGGGGGGGGGGGGGGGGGGGGGGGGGGGGGGGGGGGGGGGGGGGGGGGGGGGGGGGGGGGGGGGGGGGGGGGGGGGGGGGGGGGGGGGGGGGGGGGGGGGGGGGGGGGGGGGGGGGGGGGGGGGGGGGGGGGGGGGGGGGGGGGGGGGGGGGGGGGGGGGGGGGGGGGGGGGGGGGGGGGGGGGGGGGGGGGGGGGGGGGGGGGGGGGGGGGGGGGGGGGGGGGGGGGGGGGGGGGGGGGGGGGGGGGGGGGGGGGGGGGGGGGGGGGGGGGGGGGGGGGGGGGGGGGGGGGGGGGGGGGGGGGGGGGGGGGGGGGGGGGGGGGGGGGGGGGGGGGGGGGGGGGGGGGGGGGGGGGGGGGGGGGGGGGGGGGGGGGGGGGGGGGGGGGGGGGGGGGGGGGGGGGGGGGGGGGGGGGGGGGGGGGGGGGGGGGGGGGGGGGGGGGGGGGGGGGGGGGGGGGGGGGGGGGGGGGGGGGGGGGGGGGGGGGGGGGGGGGGGGGGGGGGGGGGGGGGGGGGGGGGGGGGGGGGGGGGGGGGGGGGGGGGGGGGGGGGGGGGGGGGGGGGGGGGGGGGGGGGGGGGGGGGGGGGGGGGGGGGGGGGGGGGGGGGGGGGGGGGGGGGGGGGGGGGGGGGGGGGGGGGGGGGGGGGGGGGGGGGGGGGGGGGGGGGGGGGGGGGGGGGGGGGGGGGGGGGGGGGGGGGGGGGGGGGGGGGGGGGGGGGGGGGGGGGGGGGGGGGGGGGGGGGGGGGGGGGGGGGGGGGGGGGGGGGGGGGGGGGGGGGGGGGGGGGGGGGGGGGGGGGGGGGGGGGGGGGGGGGGGGGGGGGGGGGGGGGGGGGGGGGGGGGGGGGGGGGGGGGGGGGGGGGGGGGGGGGGGGGGGGGGGGGGGGGGGGGGGGGGGGGGGGGGGGGGGGGGGGGGGGGGGGGGGGGGGGGGGGGGGGGGGGGGGGGGGGGGGGGGGGGGGGGGGGGGGGGGGGGGGGGGGGGGGGGGGGGGGGGGGGGGGGGGGGGGGGGGGGGGGGGGGGGGGGGGGGGGGGGGGGGGGGGGGGGGGGGGGGGGGGGGGGGGGGGGGGGGGGGGGGGGGGGGGGGGGGGGGGGGGGGGGGGGGGGGGGGGGGGGGGGGGGGGGGGGGGGGGGGGGGGGGGGGGGGGGGGGGGGGGGGGGGGGGGGGGGGGGGGGGGGGGGGGGGGGGGGGGGGGGGGTCGCATGGATGGCCATCACTTTGACCAACAACAAGAGAGAGGTTGTACGACCAAGGTGGATTATTCTTGGTCCGTTTTACGATCCATCTTGGTGAGATATATGCCTCGATGGCCCGCCGACTGAAAGTGTGGGGGGGTTCTACTTCGCACTTTGCTAGGTGAACCTCGGTTGGGGGGCATGCATTCATCGCTTAGGATTCCCTTCGTGGCGACACGAGGGTGGGGGGCTGCTAGCTACTTCGCACTTTGCTAGGGTGAACCTCGGTTGGGGGGGCATGCATTCATAGCTTAGGATTCCCTTCATGCCGACACGAGGGAGGGGGGCTGCTAGCTACTTCGCACTTTGCTAGGGTGAACCTCGGTTGGGGGGCATGCATTCATAGCTTAGGATTCCCTTCATGCCGACATGAGGGAGGGGGGCTGCTAGCTACTTCGCACTTTGCTAGGTGAATGAACCTCGGTTGGGGGGAATGCATTCATAGCTTAGGATTCCCTTCGTGCTGACACGAGGGAGGAGGGGGGCTGCTAGCTACTTTGCACTTTGCTAGGTGAACCTCGGTTGGGGCGGAGGGGGCATGCATTCATAGCTTAGGATTCCCTTCGTGCCGACACGAGGGGGGGTGGGGGGCAAGTAATACCGTGCGCTTTGCGAGAGAGGTGCCACATCGAAGTTGCATTTGGTATTTGAAAATCAAACCACCCTTTTGATACATAAATTTGGTCCACATGCAAGTGTGTTCGTGTTCTAACCCTCTCCCGCGTCATTTTTCGCCAAATTTATGAACATTAGACAAGTCGGATGACGCAACACACATGGTTCACTCAAACTAACCGTGTGCCACGCCGGTGCACCTGCCACGCACACATCCACACAGTACATTGGGCTCCACAAGGCTCCTCCTCTCAAAAATATCTGCCCGCCTCGAGGGTTTTTCTGTTTCATAACACACGGTTGTTATCTCCGGACCGTGTGTGATGTTTCTTGTTCCCAATCCCGCCTGCATCCCTAGAAAATATCTACCCGCCTTGAGGGTTTTTCTGTTTCATAACACACGGTTGTTATCTCCGGACCGTGTGCGATGCACTATCATCAAAATTTTCAATAGCCCGGCATTTCACTCCCGCGTTTGACTCCCGCGTAGTAAAATTTTCAGTACCCGCGTCATTTCCTCAAACACCCCCCTCCACACACACACACACATACACACACACACCAAAACCTCCTCGGGCGTGCACACACACACACACACACCCCCCTCCCTCGCTCGAAACCCTAGCAAGGTCCCCGCCGCCACTACCGCCGCTGCCGCAAGGCCTCCATTGTCAACATCTGCCGGTTTGCCCGTCCAGCTTACCCACCGATCTCCATACCCAGGCCGCCCTGAGTTTCTTAGATGACGCCTGCCAAACGCCCCCTTTCCCACAGATCCCCGTCCCCCACTCCAGAGCGTCGCAGCCTAAGCCAGGCTACACTTCCCGTGGAGCTCGAGGAGCGACTGGCCCAAAAGAGGTGTATAGCGGTCTCTTCGCCCGACGTCGCCGAGGAAGCTGACGACCATTACTGGCGGAAGGCACTCAAGTAGTGGGCCAGAGTATGCGGGCATGTCTCGGCCGCCAGCTACGACATTGAGGTCATCGACAGCGATGGCCTAAGGCGGGCTATGTCACAGGTTAAGTGGCCCACCCCCAACCCCTCGGGTTCAACTGCCGTCGATCTCATCCATGGCCCCGCCGCTGATCTCCTCTGGCTCGCTGTCAACAATTTGCCATTCTACATCACCATCGAGCCCCTTTTGTCATTTCTCAAGGACACGTTCTACGACGCTGGCTTGGGATCCACATCTTCCAAGTCAGACCTCATCGACGGCGACCACGAGGAGGGCACCCTCTCCTGCTCTTCCAAGGGGAAAGAGCCCATCTGCTCTTCCAAGGGGAAAGCGCCCGTCTGCGACATCAGGGAGGGCACCCTACAGCCGTGCTCTTCCAAGGGGAAGGAGCCCATCTGTGATAACATGGAGCGCATCCAGGGTCCGTGCTCTTCCCACGGGAACGAGCCCATCTATGACAAGTGAGGAAACCCATGATTTGTTTTGCCGTGCCTCTTCACAGGGGGAAACCCATGATTTGTTTTGTCGAGTCCCTTTTGTAGTGTAGTGAGAATATGTCCAGTTTTAATTGCTATATCTGGTTGTTTGCAGTATGCCTTGTTTATTTCAGTTGTTCACAATGTGATGCTCTATATGTGCAATTATTTACTGTGCAGTACATTTCATTAATCCAGTTTTAAACATACCGATAGGAATGCATATATTTGCTTGCCGTTAAGCCTGTTATAGCTAGCATATGCCTCTTTAAAAGTTTTTTGATTGTTCGATTGTTTGTAGTTAGCATATGTTCAGTTTCAAATGCTATCTTTGGTTGTTCGTAGTATGCCTTGTTTATTCCAGTTATTCACAACGTGATGTTCTACATGTGCAAGTATGAACTGTGCAGTTCAATTTCATCAGTACCAGTTTCAACAATACCACTATGAATGACTACATTTGGTTGGTGCATCTTGTAGTTAACACGCCTTTCCATTTTTATTTAACCATAACCAGTGTACTTAGACTGGCACAATACCAGTTTGAATGACTGTGTTTGCTTGTTGTTAAATGTTAGGCCTGTTGCAGTTAGCACACCTTTCCACTTGTTTTGCTTTACTAGCGTGCTTAAACCTGCACACTGAAGCTATCTTTTGGAGATTATTTTGTCTTCCATGTATAATTTTGGTTGATGTTTAGCCTGTTGTGCTTAACATGCTTCTCGATGTACCTACACAGGACAATTTTGGGAATGACTACTATTTTCCATCGAGGTTACACTACTGCAGGATGCTGCTAACGCGACACTACGATCAGAGACCCTTCGACGAAACTGTGTGCGATGCCATAATCGCAAACGGTGGTGTAAAATAACCATCAAAAAAGGTGCAAAACATTTGCGATGGAGGATGCATCAAACACGGTTCAGATTTTAGCTGCGTGTGCGATGCAGGGCATACGGTTCAGCTCAATTAACTGTTTGCGATGTGGAGGAACAAAAGAAACGGGCAACCAGATGAAGGTGTGTGCGATGTACAGCATACAGTTCACTCGGATGAACTGTTTGTGATTAGGCAACACAAAAGAAACGGTCAGCCCGATCAAGGTGTGTGCGATGTACAGCATACGGTTCACTCGGATGAACTGTTTGTGATTAGGCAAGAGAACAGAAACGGTTCAATATAACAAGATGTGTGTGATACGCGGCAAACAGGTCTGTAATCAGAAATATGTGCGAAGACCGATAATAACACAGATGATTGCTTCTAATAAGACGTATGTGATATGCTCTGTCTAGACAACATCTATTGGCCATTGTGGGACGGGCGGTCATCCGGATACGCCATAAGGATGCGAAGAGGCATTCCTATCAGCAAGGACTAGCTGTTCCACCAGTAGCTAATGTAAGAAAACTATCAAGTTAAGTGTGCTAAGGCTGGAGCAGCCATGGGATGGGTGACTGGATGGGAAGTTGTGTCGACGTTAAATTAGCTAATGGGATGGGTCATTTCGGTCAAATGACCGAAATGCCCCATTCCCTCAGCTAATTTAATCTCGAGGTCCTTGTTTTTTTTTTTTTTAACACATGTTAAAGAAGGTCTACCGCATTACTTTTTGACAATGTGTGATACGTGGCATACAGTTGATCCATCTGACCTATTTGTGATGGAATAGGCCATGTGTGTTGTGGGCAAACGCTTGCTAGTATTCAACCGGTTGGGATTGATGAATTCATCACCGACGGGTTCCCTAGTGTGGTCCGTGTTCATCTGATCATCATCTACTTCTTGTGCTAGCTCGATGCTAAGTTTCCATTAATTGATGGCGTCTTATGAACATGCCACCATTTCCCGCCATTTCCTCACCTGTTTCCCGCCACCCTGCTATCTTGCGCATAGGGGGCGCGCGACGCACGGACGCGACAAGCGCAGCCTATAGCACATCCACCTTTTCCAAGCATGCCAACCCACCAAAGCGCCGCCTCTGCCATCAACCTCGTCGACGAGGAAAACGAGCAGGCGCCACGGCCCGTCGAGGCCGAGGCGCTCCCCGGCAACGCGATGGACGACATCGTGATGTGCGTCATCGCCAGGGTTGAGCAGACCTTTGGCCCATGGCACTTGAGCGCCGCGGATCAAGATAGGCATGTCAGCGCCGATAGGCTGCAGCTCACCGCACAACATGATCGATGGCGCGCCGCAGAGCAAGCTAGGCGCGTCCGCGCCGATAGGCTGTGGCTTGCCGCACGGCGAGACCGTTGGAGTGCCGCAAAGCGAGAGGCGCGGCGCGCCGCACAGCAAGAGCGGATCCATCGGCGCTTGCCTACTATCGACACGGCGTCGCAGCTGGGTACATGTCCCGTCAGTACCCCCATTCCTCGCCAGGAGTGGGTAGAGGCCCTCAGCGTCGTACTTGCACCAGAGGCCGGCCGCGCCGTACTTGCACCGGACGCCCGCCGCGCCGTTCGCATGGGTGCCGCCGTTCGCCTTGTGTCATGGAATTGTCACGGCAGATGTCCTAGTGAAAGGACTTAATCATGGAGCCATCGCAACTAGGAAGCTAAAAAGGGTTAAAACGGGACAAAGGACACGAGGGTTTATACTGGTTCAGCCCCTTGTGGTGAAGGTAAAGGCCTAATCCAGTTTGAGGTGGTATTGCTTATGTTTCGATTACTAGGGAGCGAATCCGCTTGACCTAGCTTTCGATCTGATGTTCCTTGCCTGAATCGCCGTCGGGTCGTCCCTTTATATACAGAGGTCGACGCCCAGCGGCTCACAGAGTCCCGGCCGGCTCATAAACAGTGTCCGGCTCAGTCTCTAACTATCCCTGCCTTACAATACAAGTTATGTACATATGGCGGTTTATCCTTACGGGCCTTGAGTCGCCTTTGGGCCTTGGGCCCTTAACTGAACCGCCATCTTCCAGAACTATCTTGGGCTTCATGAATCGCCATAGGTATAACACGGCCCCTCCTGGGCGGGTCATACCTAATAGTTATATCCCCAACATTAGGCCCCAGATTGATTTGAACTGGTTCATGTCAATCTTCAACACTTATAGAAAATCTTTTGCTCTTCATTGTGCGAGAATTTATAACCCGCCATGACGTCATCTTCTGGATTTGTGATAACCCGCGATGACGTCATCTGTCATTACTTCACACTTTATCCAATGTATCTCAATGGATCCTTATCTTAATGACCATCCCGAGAATCGAGGCATCCTGGTAGCTGGATAACCATATTTTCGGCCTCCTCATTTTTCGCACCCACTTAAGAGTATTTCCTTATAAATAGGCACGACCGGTCTTTCCTCATTCTCCTCCTTTCCAGTGTCTTCTTCCTCTCGCAACCCTTCTACCGCTCGAGCTCCGCCGCCGCCGCAGAGCACCTCGTCTTCCTCAACCTCGGCCGCTGCATCAACTTGAGTTGATCCAGAGAACGGCAGCGACCCTCCGCAGTAGATCTGCAGCTGTAAGTTTCTGCCTTCCCATACCTCAGATCCGCATTAGGGTTTGCGAGTTTCTCTGTGTTCTTCATAGTTCACCGTAGTTCATCTTCCAGGCTGTACCGTGAGCTTCTTTGATCTGAAAACGGTGTACAACCAATGCGGCAGTTGTTTTATTTCCACTTTTGATATCAGTAGATCCCCTTTCCTGGAAGAAAAAATCTTGTGAAAGCTCATGAACTCATCTGTACTGGTTTTTAGGTCTAGATTTATTTTTTGTTTTCCTGACCAGCCGTTGATCCAAAATAATAGCTGCAGCCTATGAAATTTGTTTATGTAACACTTAGGCAAAAACTGCATTTGTCAGATCCATCTAGCCATGGTGGCTTAAATAGCTTGTACTGCTCACGGCAGTTTACGTAACCTGACATAATTTAGTCATATACCATTAGGCCCCTTTGTAAGCCGTCATCTTGAATATGCACTGTAATATTTTTCCTCTCCGGCTTAAGTTTGAACCGGCAATTTCACTCTTTGTTAGGCTTCCGTCTTCATAATGCCGCCCAAAACACCCACTTCATGCAATTGGGTCAAGTCCATCGTCACAGATAGTACACTTGACAACTTTGTGAAGACTGGCTATCTGCCAAAGAAGGAAATCATGTCCTACCGTGCACCTGATCCAACCGAGGAAAAGCCTCAGCCCAAAGAGGGGGAAGTGGGGGGGGGGGGGGGGGGGGGGGGGGGGGGGGGGGGGGGGGGGGGGGGGGGGGGGGGGGGGGGGGGGGG
>JAAAWM010010319.1:0-15000 GCA_036873465.1 Thinopyrum obtusiflorum | reverse complement strand
TAGTCCTAATATGATAGGCATCCAAGAAAACCTAGGAAATTGTATGATGAGTGGGAACCTACTATTAAAATTAAAATTAAAGATCATGAATGCTATGCTTTGTGTGATTTGGGTGCTAGAGTTTCCACGATTCCAAAAACTTTGTGTGATTTGTTGGGTTTCCGTGAATTTGATGATTGTTCTTTATACTTGCACCTTGCGGATTCCACCATTAAGAAACCTATGGGAAGAATTAATGATGTTCTTATTGTTGAAAATAGGAATTATGTGCCCGTAGATTTCATTGTTCTTGATATAGAGTGCAATCCTTCATGTCCTATTATTCTTGGTAGACCTTTCCTTAGAACGATTGGTGCAATTATTGATATGAAGGAAGGGAATATTAGATTCCAATTTCCGTTAAGGAAAGGCATGGAACACTTTCCTAGAAAGAAAATTAAATTACCTTATGAATCTATCATGAGAGCCACTTATGGATTGCATCCCAAAGATGGCAATACCTAGATCTATCCTTGCCTTTATGCCTAGCTAGGGGCGTTAAACGATAGCGTTTGTTGGGAGGCAACCCAATTTTATTGTTGTTTCTTACTTTTTGGTTCTGTTTAGGAATAAACAATCCATCTAGCTTCTGGTTAGATGTGTTTTTGTGTTTTATTTAGTGTCTGTGCCAAGTAGAACCTTTGGGAAGACTTGGGTGAAGTCTTTTTGATCTTGCTGTAAAAAACAGAAACTTTAGCGCTCACGAGATTAGTTACAAATTTTTACTGGGGAGTGCTATTTAGTTGATTATTTTTGAAGATGATTAATAGATAAATTACTCACGTCCAGAAATTTATTTTAGAATTTTTGGAGTTCCATAAGTTTGCGTTAGGTACAGATTACTACAGACTGTTCTGTTTTTGATAGATTCTGTTTTTCGTGTGTTGCTTGCTTATTTTGATGAATCAATGGCTAGTATCGGAGGTTATGAACCATAGAGAAGTTGGAATACAGTAGGTTTAACACCAATATAAATAAAGAATGATTTCATTACAGTACCTTGAAGTGGTGTTTTGTTTTCTTTCGCTAACGGAGCTCACGAGATTTTTTGTTAAGTTTTGTGTTGTGAAGTTCTCAAGTTTTGGGTAAAGATTTGATGGATTATGGAACAAGGAGTGGCAAGATCCTAAGCTTGGGGATTCCCAAGGCACCCCAAGGTAAAATCTCCCCCCCCCCCCCCCCCCCCCCCCCCCCCCCCCCCCCCCCCCCCCCCCCCCCCCCCCCCCCCCCCCCCCCCCCCCCCCCCCCCCCCCCCCCCCCCCCCCCCCCCCCCCCCCCCCCCCCCCCCCCCCCCCCCCCCCCCCCCCCCCCCCCCCCCCCCCCCCCCCCCCCCCCCCCCCCCCCCCCCCCCCCCCCCCCCCCCCCCCCCCCCCCCCCCCCCCCCCCCCCCCCCCCCCCCCCCCCCCCCCCCCCCCCCCCCCCCCCCCCCCCCCCCCCCCCCCCCCCCCCCCCCCCCCCCCCCCCCCCCCCCCCCCCCCCCCCCCCCCCCCCCCCCCCCCCCCCCCCCCCCCCCCCCCCCCCCCCCCCCCCCCCCCCCCCCCCCCCCCCCCCCCCCCCCCCCCCCCCCCCCCCCCCCCCCCCCCCCCCCCCCCCCCCCCCCCCCCCCCCCCCCCCCCCCCCCCCCCCCCCCCCCCCCCCCCCCCCCCCCCCCCCCCCCCCCCCCCCCCCCCCCCCCCCCCCCCCCCCCCCCCCCCCCCCCCCCCCCCCCCCCCCCCCCCCCCCCCCCCCCCCCCCCCCCCCCCCCCCCCCCCCCCCCCCCCCCCCCCCCCCCCCCCCCCCCCCCCCCCCCCCCCCCCCCCCCCCCCCCCCCCCCCCCCCCCCCCCCCCCCCCCCCCCCCCCCCCCCCCCCCCCCCCCCCCCCCCCCCCCCCCCCCCCCCCCCCCCCCCCCCCCCCCCCCCCCCCCCCCCCCCCCCCCCCCCCCCCCCCCCCCCCCCCCCCCCCCCCCCCCCCCCCCCCCCCCCCCCCCCCCCCCCCCCCCCCCCCCCCCCCCCCCCCCCCCCCCCCCCCCCCCCCCCCCCCCCCCCCCCCCCCCCCCCCCCCCCCCCCCCCCCCCCCCCCCCCCCCCCCCCCCCCCCCCCCCCCCCCCCCCCCCCCCCCCCCCCCCCCCCCCCCCCCCCCCCCCCCCCCCCCCCCCCCCCCCCCCCCCCCCCCCCCCCCAGTTCTCATGAGTGCTAAAGTTTCTGTTTTTTACAGCAAGATATCAAGACTTTCCCCAAGCCTTCCCAACGGTTCTACTTGGCACAAACACTAATTAAACACAAAAACACAACCTAAACAGAGGCTAGATAAATTATTTATTACTAAACAGGAGCAAAAATCAAGGAATAAAAATAAAATTGGGTTGCCTCCCAACAAGCACTATCGTTTAACGCCCCTAGCTAGGCATAAAAAGTAAGGATAGATCTAAGTATTGCCATCTTTGGTTGGCAATCCATAAGTGGATCTCATAATAAATTCATAAGGTAATTTAATTTTATTTCTAGGAAAGTGTTCCATGCCTTTCCTTAACAGAAATTGGAATCTAGTATTTCCTTCCTTCATATCAATAATTGCACCAATCGTTCTAAAGAAAGGTCTACCAAGAATAATAGGACATGAAGGATTGCAATCTATGTCAAGAACAATAAAATCCACGGGTACATAATTAGTATTTGCAACAATAAGAACATCATTAATTCTTCCCATCGGTTTCTTAATAGTGGAATCCGCAAGATGCAAGTTTAGAGAGCAATCATCAAAATCACGGAAACCTAACAAATCACACAAAGTCTTTGGAATCATGGAAACACTAGCACCCAAATCACATAAAGCATAGAACTCATGATCTTTAATTTTAATTTTAATAGTTGGTTCTCACTCATTATAAAGTTTTCTAGGGATAGAAACTGCCAATTCAAGTTTTTCTTCATAAGCCCCCCCCCCCCCCCCCCCCCCCCCCCCCCCCCCCCCCCCCCCCCCCCCCCCCCCCCCCCCCCCCCCCCCCCCCCCCCCCCCCCCCCCCCCCCCCCCCCCCCCCCCCCCCCCCCCCCCCCCCCCCCCCCCCCCCCCCCCCCCCCCCCCCCCCCCCCCCCCCCCCCCCCCCCCCCCCCCCCCCCCCCCCCCCCCCCCCCCCCCCCCCCCCCCCCCCCCCCCCCCCCCCCCCCCCCCCCCCCCCCCCCCCCCCCCCCCCCCCCCCCCCCCCCCCCCCCCCCCCCCCCCCCCCCCCCCCCCCCCCCCCCCCCCCCCCCCCCCCCCCCCCCCCCCCCCCCCCCCCCCCCCCCCCCCCCCCCCCCCCCCCCCCCCCCCCCCCCCCCCCCCCCCCCCCCCCCCCCCCCCCCCCCCCCCCCCCCCCCCCCCCCCCCCCCCCCCCCCCCCCCCCCCCCCCCCCCCCCCCCCCCCCCCCCCCCCCCCCCCCCCCCCCCCCCCCCCCCCCCCCCCCCCCCCCCCCCCCCCCCCCCCCCCCCCCCCCCCCCCCCCCCCCCCCCCCCCCCCCCCCCCCCCCCCCCCCCCCCCCCCCCCCCCCCCCCCCCCCCCCCCCCCCCCCCCCCCCCCCCCCCCCCCCCCCCCCCCCCCCCCCCCCCCCCCCCCCCCCCCCCCCCCCCCCCCCCCCCCCCCCCCCCCCCCCCCCCCCCCCCCCCCCCCCCCCCCCCCCCCCCCCCCCCCCCCCCCCCCCCCCCCCCCCCCCCCCCCCCCCCCCCCCCCCCCCATATGTGTTTTGCTTGGAGCGTCTTGTATGATTTGAGTCTTTACTTTTTAGTTCACCACAATCATCCTTGCTATACACACCTTTTGGGAGAGACACACATTATTTGGAATTTATTAGAATACTCTATGTGCTTCACTTATATTATTTTGAGAGTCCCTTAGAACAGCATGGTAATTTGCTTTGGTTATAAAATTAGTCCTAATATGATAGGCATCCAAGAAAACCTAGGAAATTGTATGATGAGTGGGAACCTACTATTAAAATTAAAATTAAAGATCATGAATGCTATGCTTTGTGTGATTTGGGTGCTAGAGTTTCCACGATTCCAAAAACTTTGTGTGATTTGTTGGGTTTCCGTGAATTTGATGATTGTTCTTTATACTTGCACCTTGCGGATTCCACCATTAAGAAACCTATGGGAAGAATTAATGATGTTCTTATTGTTGAAAATAGGAATTATGTGCCCGTAGATTTCATTGTTCTTGATATAGAGTGCAATCCTTCATGTCCTATTATTCTTGGTAGACCTTTCCTTAGAACGATTGGTGCAATTATTGATATGAAGGAAGGGAATATTAGATTCCAATTTCCGTTAAGGAAAGGCATGGAACACTTTCCTAGAAAGAAAATTAAATTACCTTATGAATCTATCATGAGAGCCACTTATGGATTGCATCCCAAAGATGGCAATACCTAGATCTATCCTTGCCTTTATGCCTAGCTAGGGGCGTTAAACGATAGCGTTTGTTGGGAGGCAACCCAATTTTATTGTTGTTTCTTACTTTTTGGTTCTGTTTAGGAATAAACAATCCATCTAGCTTCTGGTTAGATGTGTTTTTGTGTTTTATTTAGTGTCTGTGCCAAGTAGAACCTTTGGGAAGACTTGGGTGAAGTCTTTTTGATCTTGCTGTAAAAAACAGAAACTTTAGCGCTCACGAGATTAGTTACAAATTTTTACTGGGGAGTGCTATTTAGTTGATTATTTTTGAAGATGATTAATAGATAAATTACTCACGTCCAGAAATTTATTTTAGAATTTTTGGAGTTCCATAAGTTTGCGTTAGGTACAGATTACTACAGACTGTTCTGTTTTTGATAGATTCTGTTTTTCGTGTGTTGCTTGCTTATTTTGATGAATCAATGGCTAGTATCGGAGGTTATGAACCATAGAGAAGTTGGAATACAGTAGGTTTAACACCAATATAAATAAAGAATGATTTCATTACAGTACCTTGAAGTGGTGTTTTGTTTTCTTTCGCTAACGGAGCTCACGAGATTTTTTGTTAAGTTTTGTGTTGTGAAGTTCTCAAGTTTTGGGTAAAGATTTGATGGATTATGGAACAAGGAGTGGCAAGATCCTAAGCTTGGGGATTCCCAAGGCACCCCAAGGTAAAATCTAAGGACAACCCAAAATCCTAAGCTTGGGGATGCCCCGGAAGGCATCCCCTCTTTTGTCTTCGTCCCCCCCCCCCCCCCCCCCCCCCCCCCCCCCCCCCCCCCCCCCCCCCCCCCCCCCCCCCCCCCCCCCCCCCCCCCCCCCCCCCCCCCCCCCCCCCCCCCCCCCCCCCCCCCCCCCCCCCCCCCCCCCCCCCCCCCCCCCCCCCCCCCCCCCCCCCCCCCCCCCCCCCCCCCCCCCCCCCCCCCCCCCCCCCCCCCCCCCCCCCCCCCCCCCCCCCCCCCCCCCCCCCCCCCCCCCCCCCCCCCCCCCCCCCCCCCCCCCCCCCCCCCCCCCCCCCCCCCCCCCCCCCCCCCCCCCCCCCCCCCCCCCCCCCCCCCCCCCCCCCCCCCCCCCCCCCCCCCCCCCCCCCCCCCCCCCCCCCCCCCCCCCCCCCCCCCCCCCCCCCCCCCCCCCCCCCCCCCCCCCCCCCCCCCCCCCCCCCCCCCCCCCCCCCCCCCCCCCCCCCCCCCCCCCCCCCCCCCCCCCCCCCCCCCCCCCCCCCCCCCCCCCCCCCCCCCCCCCCCCCCCCCCCCCCCCCCCCCCCCCCCCCCCCCCCCCCCCCCCCCCCCCCCCCCCCCCCCCCCCCCCCCCCCCCCCCCCCCCCCCCCCCCCCCCCCCCCCCCCCCCCCCCCCCCCCCCCCCCCCCCCCCCCCCCCCCCCCCCCCCCCCCCCCCCCCCCCCCCCCCCCCCCCCCCCCCCCCCCCCCCCCCCCCCCCCCCCCCCCCCCCCCCCCCCCCCCCCCCCCCCCCCCCCCCCCCCCCCCCCCCCCCCCCCCCCCCCCCCCCCCCCCCCCCCCCCCCCCCCCCCCCCCCCCCCCCCCCCCCCCCCCCCCCCCCCCCCCCCCCCCCCCCCCCCCCCCCCCCCCCCCCCCCCCCCCCCCCCCCCCCCCCCCCCCCCCCCCCCCCCCCCCCCCCCCCCCCCCCCCCCCCCCCCCCCCCCCCCCCCCCCCCCCCCCCCCCCCCCCCCCCCCCCCCCCCCCCCCCCCCCCCCCCCCCCCCCCCCCCCCCCCCCCCCCCCCCCCCCCCCCCCCCCCCCCCCCCCCCCCCCCCCCCCCCCCCCCCCCCCCCCCCCCCCCCCCCCCCCCCCCCCCCCCCCCCCCCCCCCCCCCCCCCCCCCCCCCCCCCCCCCCCCCCCCCCCCCCCCCCCCCCCCCCCCCCCCCCCCCCCCCCCCCCCCCCCCCCCCCCCCCCCCCCCCCCCCCCCCCCCCCCCCCCCCCCCCCCCCCCCCCCCCCCCCCCCCCCCCCCCCCCCCCCCCCCCCCCCCCCCCCCCCCCCCCCCCCCCCCCCCCCCCCCCCCCCCCCCCCCCCCCCCCCCCCCCCCCCCCCCCCCCCCCCCCCCCCCCCCCCCCCCCCCCCCCCCCCCCCCCCCCCCCCCCCCCCCCCCCCTTGTTGAACTTGCTGTAAAAAACAGAAACTTTAGCGCTCACGAGAACTACTGCCATTTTTATTTGGAAAGTGATATTTAGTTAATTATTTTTGAAGATGATTAATAAATAAATTCCTCACGTCCAGCAATTTACTTTAGAATATTTAGGGTTCCAGATCTTGCGCTAGCTACAGATTACTACATACTGTTCTGTTTTTGACAGATTCTGTTTTTCATGTGTTGTTTGCTTATTTTGATGAATCTATGGCTAGTAAAATAACCATATAGAAGTTGGAATACAGTAGGTATAACACCAATATAAATAAAGAATGAGTTCATTATAGTACCTTGAAGTGGTCTTTTATTTTCTTTCGCTAACGGAGCTCATGAGATTTTCTACTTTAAGTTTTGTGTCATGAAGTTTTCAAGTTTTGGGTAAAGATTTGATGGATTATGGAACAAGGAGTGGCAAGAGCCCAAGCTTGGGGATGCCCATGGCACCCCCAAGATAATCTAAGGACACCTAAAAGCCAAAGCTTGGGGATGCCCCGGAAGGCATCCCCTCTTTCGTCTACTTCTATCGGTAACTTTACTTGGAGCTATATTTTTATTCGCCACATGATATGTCTTTTGCTTGGAGTGTCTTGTATTATTTGAGTCTTTGCTTGTTAGTTTACCACAATCATACTTGCCGTACACAACTTTTGAGAGAGCCATACATGATTTCCCCCCCCCCCCCCCCCCCCCCCCCCCCCCCCCCCCCCCCCCCCCCCCCCCCCCCCCCCCCCCCCCCCCCCCCCCCCCCCCCCCCCCCCCCCCCCCCCCCCCCCCCCCCCCCCCCCCCCCCCCCCCCCCCCCCCCCCCCCCCCCCCCCCCCCCCCCCCCCCCCCCCCCCCCCCCCCCCCCCCCCCCCCCCCCCCCCCCCCCCAACAAACTTTGGTGAAATATGGATGGAAAACGGGCGGTGGGGAGGAAGTGGTGCTGCCAGGGACTGGATGTACGGGCCTGATGGCCAGATGTAGGGGTTTGTCGGGCCGGATGTCCGGGCTCTGGATCCGGGGATGAATTCGAAGATCTTCGCGAGGAGAGGTCAAATCCGGCAAAATTCGGAGAAATTGGTTGATGGAAAACTAGATCTACCCGCAACACACAAAACCCGCGGATCAAATCCAACAAAACTTCATCACACCAACAGATCACAAAAACATTTTTGGGGCTATTTTTGTGGAGAATTTTCAAATTATGGAAAAAAACAAAATTAGGCTGGAAAACACAATGGGGAGGCTCCGAAATCGTGATCAACGTGGCTCTTGATACCAAGATGATGTAGGCTAGAACCCTAATCGCCCGATCTTTCACGAAAGGAGCGGATCCCGCGAAGAACATGAGGAACATGAGGGGAAAATGAGGGAAAACACAAGGGGAAACCCGAGAGGAAACACTAACCAACACGAATAAGTCACACATGTGCTAGATCCTCGAGTACCTAAGGAAAGATACACAATCCACGATCAACTAGGGACGATACAAGGGTAGCCGGTTTTCTCCGTGAGGAGGTATTGAGTTCTTCCCTAAAAGGGGTCTTGAATCCGCTTGGGGTATCTTCTCAAGCGGAGGCTCGAATCTCCGAGGAGAAGGTAACCAAGTCGATGAGCAAAGATCTCACACGAAATATGAGCTAATCCTTTGCTAACCCTAGAAAGTTGGACGAGGTGGAGTATATATAGTCTAGGGAGGCGAAGGGGTACACGGCTGTAACACCCCGGATGTAACTTTCCCTATTTGTACTCCAACTCTTGCCGTTTCTGGCGTTAAGATATATTTATTTCCTCGGGTTCGGGTTTTGTCTCCGTGTGTTGTTGTCATTGTCATGCATCTCATATCATGTCATCATGTGCATTGCATTTGCATACGTGTTCGTCTCATGCATTCGAGCATTTTCCCTGTTGTCCGTTTTGCATTCCGGCGCTTCGTTCTCCTCCGGTGGTCATTTCTAGCCTTCTTTCATGTGTGGGGATTAAACATTTCCGGATTGGACCGATACTTGCCAAGCGGCCTTGGTTTACTACCGGTAGACCGCCTGTCAAGTTTCGTATCATTTGGACTTCGTTTGATACTCCAACGGTTAACCGAGGGCCGAAAAGGCCTCGTGTGTGTTGCAGCCCAACACCCCTCCAATTTGGCCCAAAACCCACCTAACTCTGCTCTATGTTCTAGAGCGTTCGATCACGATCGCGTGGCCGAAAACCGCACCTCATTTGCCCCCCCCCCCCCCCCCCCCCCCCCCCCCCCCCCCCCCCCCCCCCCCCCCCCCCCCCCAATCATTCTATGCATAATCTGGAGATGTTCTATAAACATGTTTTGATCTACATATCATGCTATATCCATACATGCCCCTGGTAGCATTTATAGCTTGCTGTACCTTGTTCATATCTTGCTTCAAAGTTGCTTCATAATGTTCCTGTCAGCCTGTTAACATTAAGTTCAGTTGTTTCTATGTGTTTTCCTAGTGATCCATGCACCCTATGGACTTGCTCTTTCCATTCTTAGCTTCACAAACATGCCTTCTTACTGTTGGTTGCCTTGCCATGCCATGTATTGCTCTGTAGTGAGTTGCACAAGCTCATTTACATGCCTTCATAATTCTGTTTCTGCCATGTGGTGAATCTATATAATAACTTGCTATGTTTACTTGGGAGCCATCATATTTTCTGATCCTTTTTGGCTTATGGTCAGTAAGGGACATTTGATCTATGCTTTGAGTAGAATCATGCCATGCCTTTGTTTGCCTTTATAAGTTCCTGTAACATGCTGTTTGATAGCTCTGAACATTGCATCGTGATGTTATTTTCTGCAAAGTCTGAATTGTTATAACTTGCAATCTTACCATGTGTGTTTGAGCATGTTCTAGGGATTTCTGGAGATAGTTCAGTGTTCATGTTTTGCTATGCTTTACCTGTACATCATTCCCATGTCTTTTGTTATTATTTTGAGATGTTGTAGCATGTTGTTTTGATGCTTGCAATATGCCTAGTCGCTGTTTTGGACAGCTTGTCCTTTAAACTGGTATAGAGTGTGTGTGTTGAACCGTTGCTCCGTTTTGGGTGTGCTCTATATGAAACTTGCTTGATATTGCATGTAGCTTCATATTATCATGTTGAATCCTTGTTTTGAGGTGTTTGCTTGATGTTTGAGTGCATTTTGCATCAATGCCATGTTTAACTTGTTTTGCTCATATCTTCTCGGCCGTAGCTCCGAACTAAATGAATTTTATATGTAACTTGACTAGAATCTCGTGTAGATCATCTTTGTGCATCTTAACTTGCTGTTTAACAACTTGCACATAAGGTTTATTCAGATCTGGACCAATTTCGAAATATGCATATGAGGACTTACCGAAATTGTTATATGTTGTTCCCGGCCTCATTTAAACTTGCCTTGATGTGTTGCTCTTGTTTGCATCATCTCTTGCCATGAGTAGCTTCATGTAGTCTTGTCATGCATCATGCTTGTTCATGTCATTTGAGTGCTCTACTTTTGCTTCAAATGTTTCCTGGCAGATTGTTTACATGTTATTCAATTTGGCCAAGCTTGCTATAGTCGATCCTTGCATGCTATGGACTTGTTCTTGACTTGGTTTGTTTCACAAACATGTCTTCTTCATGATGCTATGCTTATCTTGTCATGAAATGACTTGTGGTGAGTGAATCGAGCTTGTTAAGTAGTGTTCATGATGTTGCTGTTTTGCTAGGCTGAATCTGTTATTTCGTGATGCTATATAACCCCCCCCCCCCCCCCCCCCCCCCCCCCCCCCCCCCCCCCCCCCCCCCCCCCCCCCCCCCCCCCCCCCCCCCCCCCCCCCCCCCCCCCCCCCCCCCCCCCCCCCCCCCCCCCCCCCCCCCCCCCCCCCCCCCCCCCCCCCCCCCCCCCCCCCCCCCCCCCCCCCCCCCCCCCCCCCCCCCCCCCCCCCCCCCCCCCCCCCCCCCCCCCCCCCCCCCCCCCCCCCCCCCCCCCCCCCCCCCCCCCCCCCCCCCCCCCCCCCCCCCCCCCCCCCCCCCCCCCCCCCCCCCCCCCCCCCCCCCCCCCCCCCCCCCCCCCCCCCCCCCCCCCCCCCCCCCCCCCCCCCCCCCCCCCCCCCCCCCCCCCCCCCCCCCCCCCCCCCCCCCCCCCCCCCCCCCCCCCCCCCCCCCCCCCCCCCCCCCCCCCCCCCCCCCCCCCCCCCCCCCCCCCCCCCCCCCCCCCCCCCCCCCCCCCCCCCCCCCCCCCCCCCCCCCCCCCCCCCCCCCCCCCCCCCCCCCCCCCCCCCCCCCCCCCCCCCCCCCCCCCCCCCCCCCCCCCCCCCCCCCCCCCCCCCCCCCCCCCCCCCCCCCCCCCCCCCCCCCCCCCCCCCCCCCCCCCCCCCCCCCCCCCCCCCCCCCCCCCCCCCCCCCCCCCCCCCCCCCCCCCCCCCCCCCCCCCCCCCCCCCCCCCCCCCCCCCCCCCACACGAGGCCTTTACGGTTCATCGGTTAACCGTTGGAGTATCAAACGAAGTCCAAATGGCACGAAACTTGACAAGCGGTCTGCCGGTGGTGTACCAAGGCCGCTTGGCAAGTCTCGGTCCAATCCGGGAACATTTAACACTTGCACATGAAAAGAGGCAAAAGGGGACGCCGGAATGCAAAACGGACAACAGGGAAAATGCTCGGATACATGAGACGAACACGTATGCGAATGTGATGGACATGATGACATGATATGAGATGCATGACATGGACAAAATGCAAAACAAAGACAAAACCCAACCACGAGGTAATATCATAACTTAGTCCCGAAAATGGCAAGAGTTGGAATACAAATATGGCATGTTACATACGGGGCGTTACAGATGAGTTGGCTAGGAAAGTTGATAGAATTTCTCTTGATGTTGATTCTTTGAAACTTAGATATATTCCACCTAAGCATGATATCAACGAGTCTCTCAAAGCCATGAGAATTTCCATTGATGAGTGCAAAGAAAGAACCGCTAGGATGTGTGCTAAGAAAGATGCCTTTATAAGAGCGTGTTCTTCTAGTTCCTATGAAAATAATGATGAAGATATAAAAGTTATTGATGTGTCCCCTATTAAATCTTTGCCCCCCCCCCCCCCCCCCCCCCCCCCCCCCCCCCCCCCCCCCCCCCCCCCCCCCCCCCCCCCCCCCCCCCCCCCCCCCCCCCCCCCCCCCCCCCCCCCCCCCCCCCCCCCCCCCCCCCCCCCCCCCCCCCCCCCCCCCCCCCCCCCCCCCCCCCCCCCCCCCCCCCCCCCCCCCCCCCCCCCCCCCCCCCCCCCCCCCCCCCCCCCCCCCCCCCCCCCCCCCCCCCCCCCCCCCCCCCCCCCCCCCCCCCCCCCCCCCCCCCCCCCCCCCCCCCCCCCCCCCCCCCCCCCCCCCCCCCCCCCCCCCCCCCCCCCCCCCCCCCCCCCCCCCCCCCCCCCCCCCCCCCCCCCCCCCCCCCCCCCCCCCCCCCCCCCCCCCCCCCCCCCCCCCCCCCCCCCCCCCCCCCCCCCCCCCCCCCCCCCCCCCCCCCCCCCCCCCCCCCCCCCCCCCCCCCCCCCCCCCCCCCCCCCCCCCCCCCCCCCCCCCCCCCCCCCCCCCCCCCCCCCCCCCCCCCCCCCCCCCCCCCCCCCCCCCCCCCCCCCCCCCCCCCCCCCCCCCCCCCCCCCCCCCCCCCCCCCCCCCCCCCCCCCCCCCCCCCCCCCCCCCCCCCCCCCCCCCCCCCCCCCCCCCCCCCCCCCCCCCCCCCCCCCCCCCCCCCCCCCCCCCCCCCCCCCCCCCCCCCCCCCCCCCCCCCCCCCCCCCCCCCCCCCCCCCCCCCCCCCCCCCCCCCCCCCCCCCCCCCCCCCCCCCCCCCCCCCCCCCCCCCCCCCCCCCCCCCCCCCCCCCCCCCCCCCCCCCCCCCCCCCCCCCCCCCCCCCCCCCCCCCCCCCCCCCCCCCCCCCCCCCCCCCCCCCCCCCCCCCCCCCCCCCCCCCCCCCCCCCCAGTCACGAAGTCCATGTCAATATGGTCAAACTTCCATTGTGGAATGGCAAGAGGTTGGAGGAGACCAGCTGGCCATTGGTGTTCTGCTTTCACTCTTCTGCAGACATCACATTCATTGACGAACTTAGCAGTTTCTCGCTTCATTCGAGTCCACCAATACGACTGCTTGAGGTCATGGTACATCTTTAAACTTCCAGGATGAATAGATAGGGGTGAATTGTGAGCCTCGTTCATAATGACTTTACGAAGGTCACCATTAGGAATAATAATTCGATCCTCGAAGAAAAGAGTATCTTTCTCATCAAGGCGATAGCACTTGTACTTGGGTTGGCTCTTGGCAATACCAATCTTCACCTTCTTCACCATTGCATCAAGAAGTTGTGCCTCATGAATTTGATCTTCCAAAGTAGGAGAGACTTGGAGGTTGGCAACAAATCCTTGAGGAATAACTTCGAGATTAAGTTCGCGGAAAGCTTCACAAAGATCTGGTTGGAAGGGCTTGAGAATCAAACTGTTGCAGTAAGCCTTCCTGCTCAAAGCGTCAGCAATGACATTGGCCTTGCCTGGAGTATATTCAATACCTGGATTATACTCTCGAATCATTTTGACCCAACGAGTCTGCCTGAGGTTGAGGTTGGACTGAGTGAAGATGTACTTGAGACTCTTATGATCAGTGAAGGTGTCCACTTCCCTTCCCAACAAGAGATGTCTCCATGTTAAAAGAGCATGGACAACTACCACCAACTCGAGGTCATGAGTGGGGTAGTTCTTTTCGTTGGGCTTCAACTGGCGAGCCCCCCCCCCCCCCCCCCCCCCCCCCCCCCCCCCCCCCCCCCCCCCCCCCCCCCCCCCCCCCCCCCCCCCCCCCCCCCCCCCCCCCCCCCCCCCCCCCCCCCCCCCCCCCCCCCCCCCCCCCCCCCCCCCCCCCCGAGTCAGAACTGGAGCAGTGACTAACTTCTCTTTCAGGGTGTTGAAAGCGATGTCACATTCAAGAGACCAGACATACTTCGCATGCTTCTGCAAGAGGTTGGAAAGAGGCTTCGGGATATTTGAGAAGTTCTCAATGAACCTTTGACAATAGCTTGCTAGCCCAAGGAAGCTGCGGAGTTGCTTCACATTCTGAGGTGGTTCCCAATTCACAATTGCAGACACCTTCTCAGGATTAACCGCTATGCCCTTGGCAGATATGATATGTCCAAGGTAGAGAACCTCATTGAGCCAAAACTCGCACTTTGAAAACTTCACATAGAACTGATGTTCTCTGAGTTTATCGAGCACCAAATGAAAGTGCTTGGCATGATCCTCCTTGTTCTTGGAGAAGACCAAAATGTCATCGAGGTAGACCAAGACGAAGTCATTTGTATAGGCGTTGAATATAAAATTCATCATGCGAGAGAATGTCGGAGGAGCGTTGAGGAGGCCGAAAGACATGACAATATATTCATATGAACCATAGCTTGTTCTGAATGCTGTCTTGGGGATATCTTGTTCACGAATGCGAATTTGGTGATAGCCCATAGGGAGATCAAGCTTGGAGAATACTTGAGCACCTTTGAGTTGTTCAAACAGCTCGTTGATGTTGGGAAGTGGGTACTTGTTCTTTATGGTCTTCTTGTTCAATGGATGGTAGTCAACACAAAGTCGGTCCATTCCATCCTTCTTCTTGATGAAAAGAATGCCACAACCCCATGAAGAAGAACTTGGGCGGATAAGACCCATACGCTCTTGAATATCGAGTTGTTTCTTCAGCTCCTTCAACTCTTCAGGTCCAAGCTTGTAAGGGAGTTTGCAAACAGGTTCCGTGCCATGCTCAAGATCGATGACGAATTCAACTGCCCGGTGCGGAGGCATTCCTGGAAGCTCTTCTGGAAAGACGTCTTGATATTCACAAACGACTGGAATCTGAGAAATGGCATCCAGATCACCCTTCTCATTAAGAGAAAACAGTCAGATGGTATCATCCCTTGTGGCAAAGACAATTACATCCTCAAACGAATGAGTCAATTGAATCTGCCTGGCAGCACAATCAAGCCGAGCCTTGTGCTTAGAAAGCCAGTCCATTCCGAGAATAAGATCGATATCCGAGTCACCAAGGACATTAGGAGAAGACAAGAACTTATAGTCGCCCAACGTTATAGAAACATCCGGAACAAAAACTCGAGAAGTCATTTGCCGGGCCGGAGAGACAATAGCCAAAGGTTTCGGCAAAACTTGAGTAACCAATTCATGCTTAGATGCAAAAGGTCTCGAGATGAAACAATGCGATGCACCAGTGTCAAAAAGAACTTTTGCAGGAATATCGTTAACAGGAAGGTTACCCATAATGACATCTGACGAGTCCTCTGCCTGAGCTGCGTTCATCATGTTGACCTTGGCGTGCTTGGGATTATGCTTGACCACTGCGGTACTGGTAGATCTCACAGGAGGAGGAGGATGACGACACCTATGATTGAAGCATTTGTTGGCATAGTGACA
>JAAAWM010010318.1:0-38613 GCA_036873465.1 Thinopyrum obtusiflorum | reverse complement strand
AGTTCAACTAGTGGAGGGGGAAGGAAAAAGAGAAAGGAGATGCATTAATGGAGAGGTGGTGTAGTTAGCTAGGAGTAATAAAGAGAGAGAAAGATAGGTAGAAGAAGGAGAGTAATGGGGGGAGAAGTAGTGAGGAAGAAGCAAAGTGAGGGAGAGAGGAGGTGGGAGCTAGGGGAAAGTGAAGGAACAGAGGATGGGGGAGGGGGGAGGGGGAGGAAAAAAGGTGGTATGGCTGCGGTTTAGCAGTAGCGCTTGGCGTAAAATGCGTTGCTGCTAACATGATAGTAGTCGCGCGCTTCTGGCAGAGGCGATACTGCTAAGCGGGGCCCAGCATGTGTCCAGGTTCAAAATTAGCAGTATCGACCTACAGAAAAAGCGCGCTACTACTATTACATTAGCAGTAGCATGATTAACGTGGGCGCGCTACTGCTAAACCTAGCGTGGCGGGAACGATCGGTTAATTTAGTAGTAGCATGGTTCTACCGAGCCGCGCTACTGCTAAGCTGGTAGCAGTAGCGCCTGTTTATTGCACGCGCTACTGCTAATTAGCAGTAGCGCCACTTCTTACCCAGCGCTACTGCTAAGTTTCTGTGTATAAGGTTTTCCCTAGTAGTGAAAGGGCTCATAACTTGGAGGTAAACGGGACTGGTGCCTCCTTCGAAGGACTGCATTAGAAGCGTTCTGATCTAGATTCAGGAGCCAAGCCTCCGCTTTCACGTGCTCCACCTCTGCATGAACCTGGGATTGCAACGCGGCCGTTCGGACACTTTCAGCATTGATATCCTCCTAGGCTTTAGTCATATGCTCCCGAATCTTTGCAATCTCTGCATTGCGTTCCACTTGATTTTCCACAGTAACTTCAGTTGCCAACAGGGTCGTCAGAGTGCCCATCATGTCAGATAATACTTGAGCCGGCGGCCTGACTGAGCTGGACGCACCAGCAGCTGAGGCCGCCGGGTCAGTTGTCACTGCCGCTCCAGTCGCCGAAGAGTTGAGAGCCGGTGCTGTCCCCGCCATGAAGATGGCGGCTCAGCACGACGGCTCGTAGGGGTCCGAAATAATGTTGCCATCGACACAGCCCCCAAGCCCGCCATCCTGAAGCTGATAAATTGAATCCGTATCGCCAGTGGAGGACTCATCACCCGAATAGACGAGAGTCTCACCTCCAGACGCGAAATTTTCCGCAAGTTCCACACCTTGCGAGAATCCAACGAAGACGTGTTTCTGGCCGGCTTGAATCCCGGCGGGTTGCACGTGCCGAGCCGGCTCGACGAGGTCGGTGGAGATGTCCGGCTCAGGCTCAAATCCATCAATCTTGCCGATGAAGACATGAATCTTGCTGAAGGGTACCCGGCACCCGTACTCGATTGAGCAGGCCTCGGGACCCTAGCCGGCATCATCGATGTAGAGCTTTCCGCGGCGACTCTTCATCATCCTGCCGAGGGCGAACCCCTCGATCCCTGGGAAAGAGCCCTTTAAGAACTCGAAACTACCGTGCGCTGGCCCCACGACGGGCGCCAACTATCGTGGTTTTGTCACGGCAGATGTCCTAGTGTGAGGACTTAAACGTGAGGCCATTGCAACTAGGTGATTAGCTTGTCGGGGTTGATCGGAATCGAGAGACACGGATTACCTAGGTTCGGCCCCTCACGATCGAGGTAATAGCCTACTTCCTACTTGTTTGCTTATTACTGGGAGATCAATTACAAGGGAGCGGATTCGCTTGACCTAGCTATTGATCGATTGTAACTTAAGTCTTTCTGCCTCAGGGGATCGCCTTTATATACAGGTCGAGGCCCTGAGCTTACAAGAGTCTGGGTCGCACTACAATCTGTGACTAAGTTTGTTTCTATTTTCTTGATTCCTAAGTAAGAAAGCCTCCAGGCGGCTTACGCTTCTGGGCCTGGAGTCGCCGTCTTCGATACTGGGCCATGAGCTGGCCTGCTTGATGAGCCGCCCTGCTGGTCGCGTCCCTCCATGGCACAGCCCACCTTGAGTCTTGCTCATGAGCCGCCACCTGGATAACCTGGCCCATTACAGTGGGTTATATCGTGGGGTTATATCCCCAACACACTATATTTCAGGTACACCTATTAATGTTGAAACTAACATTATCCAAACCATGGCACCGGAGGAATACATAAAAGAGACCTTCGAGAACACTCCAGAACCCTGGAAAGGAAGAGGTACGTGATACGGTAAGTAAACGGACTCCAAAAATTCCGCAAAAATATTTTCTATCAGTTTTGGAATATTAGGAAAAATAAAAAATAAGAAACACTTGGGAAGGCAACCCAGGTGCCCACTAGGCACCAGGGTGCGCCTGCCCCACTGGGCATGCCCTGGTTGGTAATGGGCCCCTCGGGCACCTTCCCGACTCTGTTTTCCTATGGTATACTTGTTTCCCAAGATAAAAATTCTTCATATATACCCCCAGACGATTTGACCACCGCATCGTGGAGAAACCTTCTATTCTTGTTTTGTGCTATTTTTCGGTCAGATTCTCCTCCTGCAGGCATGATGTCTTCTCTTTCCTCCAACCATGGGGAGGACGATGCTTGGTTGTTGAAGATAGAGCTGAAGAGGGAAGAAACAAAAGAAGCCACCAAGGAGGACAGGGTTGAAGAAGTTGTCAAGGACCGGGCCCAATAAGGTCGGCGAACCCTACCTATGGAAGAAACTGCGGGAGAGGAAGACATCCTTCAACCCTACTATAATCATCTCACCCCCACTGAAATCGAGGCTTTAAGGGCCTTTGAAATGGTATGCGTTCAAAATACATATCTCACTCGTGAAGTTATTTTGTTGGAAGAGAAAAACATCACCCTTCGGAGCGTCAACCATAGATTGAAGTACCTGCTGAAGCTGAAGCGCGAAGACATTACTACCTCATCCTCTTCACACTACTGCAGGATGCTGCTAACGCGACACTACGACCAGAGACCCTTTGACAAAACTGTGTGTGATGCATTAATCGCAAACGATGATGTAAAATAACCGTCAAAAAAGATGCAAAACATTTGCGATGAAGGATACATCAAACACGGTTCAGATTTTAGTTGCGTGTGTGATGAGGGGCATATGGTTCAGTTCAATGAACTGTTTGCGATGAGGAAGAACAAAAGAAATGGGCAGCCAGATGAAGGCGTGTGCGATATACGGCATACAGTTCACTCGGATAAACTATTTGTGATGAGGCGGAACAACAGAAATGGGCAGCCAGATGAAGATTTGTGCGATATATGGCATACAGTTCACTCGGATGAACTATTTGCATTGAGCCAAGAGAACATAAACAGTTCAACTTAACAAGATGTGTGTGATACGTGGCAAACAGGTCTGTAATCGGAAATGTGTGGGAAGACCGATAACAACACAGACGATTCCTGATAACAAGCCGTGTGTGTTGTGAGCAAATGATTGCTGGTATACAATTGTCAGTGATTGATGAAATCATCACCGACGGGTTCCATTGTTTAGTCCGTGTGCGATGTGATTTGCTCTGTCTAAGAGCATCAACATATATACTTAAAAAGACAGCATTGCAAAACCAAATTAAGCATACAATTACACAAGTGACTACACACATAACATTTCCACACACCAAAGTAAGCAATTACATGCATACTAAACTAGGAGAAACGAGGATCTAATCATCTACTTATTGTTGCGACGACGCTTGCCATTGCTCTGCTTCCGGCTGGATCCCTGGCCGTTTTGGGGAAGGAGGCAATTCCTCATGTCAACGATCCACCTGTACATGTCGTAGCTCATGTACGCCTCCTTGGCCGCGTACACGACATGAGCTTTGTCGAGTTTCTCCATCCAGGCCGAGTGCCAGGCATGCTTGTCCTTGTCGCAGGAATCCTTCATGTCTCTGTAGTAGGGGTCGATGATGGTCTCAGCGAGGTGAACCAGTGAGTCCATCTCATGCTCCTTGCTGCCCCAGATCTTGTATTGGCCCTGGATGTCGATAAGATTCTGGCAGGGGATGCTTGAATTCTTGAGCACCTTTACATCGTTGGTGATGTCCACCGTAGCAAACATGTAGTGGGGGATGTTGACAAACCTGGCTAAATGCTCACAAGGCCTTGTGGCCAGGCAGTAGTGGTAGATGAGGACGTGGTTTCACACGCACATCTGGGCACGGCGACCTTGGGATGAGACCCGGCATGAGTGCGGGTGTACTCGAGGTCGAACCCGACCACCTTGTACTTCTCCTCGGCAAGCAATAGCTCCATGATGTGGATGGACTACTCCACCCAGACCGGGTTGTTGGTGTACACGACTGAGAGCTTCGTGAACCTTCTATGGGTGTCCACCACGGCATGCATGGTGAATTGCTGCTCGTCGTCGGCAGCCGCTCGGAGCGCCATTGGAGCCGCGCAGGATACCCTCTAAGAATTTGTCGTGGTGGGTATGCTTCTTGCAATGGTGGGGCGCGATCGAAAGGTTGAAGAGACACAAGGGTTAAATGGCCACTGTAATAAATGGGGGCCGGCTGGCCTGTAATCGTCATGTCTTGTCACGGCGTTCATAGCAGAGGATTCCAGTGCACGCTTGACAACACTGCACCGCACGTGTTTCGTTTGACCACACGTGGGCTCGAAGAGGCGCCAAATGTATTGTCGGTGAGCCTATTCCCACGCTACCACGCAGTTTACTGTTCAAGCTTCCCGCCCGGCTAGTTTGGCCACGCGTCGGCTAGAAGAGGGACAAATCGTGGGCGTTTATTGGCAAAAAGCTTTGTAAAAACGAAGTGTGTGGAATGACTTTGGTCATAAGTTTACCCGTGGGTGATGAGGTCAAAGTTACACAGAAGGGTGATGATGGACACTCGAGTGCTATAATTAATTCTGCGCTCTACAGGGCACACGGTTGAAGAAACCAACTATGTGCAATAATGTCGAAGGTCGCAGTCGAGTTAGCTATACAGATCATGTGCTATGAGATCGACAAGGTAAACAAATTCGAGAATGGTTAATAAAATCTAAGTCCATTGCATATTAAGGTCAAAATAGTGCTACCAATATACGAGTCTCATACGATGCCATTTCAATGATTGTACCACAAAAGCTCAAAATATTACAAGGTTCTAATTTCAGAGTTATATGGCTCAAATTCGAAGATTACAAGGTTCAAACTGATATTAGAAATGAAATTCAGCTCATCAGCTGCAAACGCTCGTGCTGATCCACTGAACATGGATATCAGAGAGGTTCAAACTAATATTACCACTTCTAAGTCTGGTTTCGAAACCTCATAATTTTTGCAAAGGGGCCAGCCACTGAGAAGTCATGTATGGGGTTGACATGATGACTTCCGATTACTCTATCATCTGAAGTTCCAAAATGAAATTCAGCATTTTTGGAGCCTATTCCATTCTGCCGCAGCCGCCGGCGCTGATCAACAAACCATTCATTTTTGTGAAATAAATGTAGGGAAAACCTCATTACCTTCAGCACCCTTGCTCTGACAACAAAGAACCTGGCGAATATAATCTCCGGTAAGGTCCCTCGGTAGGAGTTCAAAGTAATTTCTGAGAGATGCAGATCTAGGCATTCGACATGATTGTTGTATTGTATCACATTATCCACCACCGGGCCTAATCTTATCTACAAAAGAAGAAAACGTGTTAATGCCTACATGCAGTTTTAAACACTACTACATGCCTATTTGGTTTGCACGGTTTGTAAAATGCACTAACATGCCATCTTCGATCCGACATGATTAACATGGGCATTTGATTACAATCTATAAAAATGTAGCCTTCTTCACAAGAGGTTGGAGTAGATGAAAAGTTCCCTAAGAAAACTAGTACAGATGAATCCAAAGGAGAAATGCTTATGGATTGTAACCATATGGATCAAGAAACCAATATGTGGGGGACATGTATGTATTGAAATCCTCCAAAAAATCCTTCAGAAATCGTAGTACATTGTCATTGTAAACTTGGAAAAAGGTGTCACAAATTGAACTCCCTTATGGTTAACATTTAACAGGAAAGGAACGTCACCTCGATATATAGCTTCTCCAGGCATGGAAAGCATCTCAGGAAACTGACAACTTGCTCCAGGTTGGGGCCGATAGATTCTAGTGCCAAGACCTTCACTGTGTGCAGTTTCGGGGTCAAGCTTGTCGGAATCATTTTCTGGATGACAGACGAACATACATCTTCAAAATTAGAAATAATGTTAATTTCTAGAAGGAGAGGTAGAAGGTGGCTGTTGTACCTAAACGGGTGTGGATCCAATAACAAGTTCGGAGTATTTGTCAGACGAGTTGCCAACCACTGTCAATTTCGGCGCAGAAATGACATTGATTCTTGTTGGACCTTCTTGATCAACTACAAGTAATCTCTCAAGTGAAGGTGTGTCCTCAATAACCATACCGTGGTACACATCTTGTGATGTCTTCTTGCCGCACCAGCAACACACATAAATAGTCCAGAGAGTCATGGAGGTGATGTGGAAACTACTCAACCCATTGATCACCTGAAGACAAAGGTACTCGAGTGCAGTACAGCCACAGAGCAGGCGCTCCATGTCACCGTTTGGGAGGCAGATGACGACGAGCTCGAGGTGCTTCAGTCGTGGTAGAATAAGAGTGGGCGCGTTATTAAGGGGGAGGGGGAATGGCTGTTCCTGAACTTGGCGACGTGCAGCGTGGGCGCGAGGCGGAGCGCGGACGTTGGCAGCGAGCGCATATGCCCATCATCAAAAGTGAGCTCCTCGAGCTGATCTAGGGTGGGGGATCGGAACCAGTCATCAAGCTTGGCTCGGTCCTTGTCGTTGGAACGGAACTTGCCCATTCTAAGGCCTCTGGTTGGGCCAGGGTGACTACCGAGGATCTTGGAGAATGCATCCAAGCTTTTGCGATAGCCATGGCAGAGCTTGTGGGTGTCGATGAGGTCGAGAGAGGTGGAGTTCCATAGGGAGCGCCACCGCCGGGAAAGGACGGTTGTCCGCGCTCCATATTTGATTGGTAGGAGGAAGATGATGACTGTCAACATATCATCAGGGAGGCTGCTGATGAAGTCTAGGCCTGCTGGAGTCGCTTGTGGTTCTTGCTCGCCCCGCCTCCGCTTGTTGGCTGCCCCGTTCTCCACCTCCGGAGTCTCCTTGTCAGCGGCGCATTCTGATAGAAGTGGGAGTACAGGGAATATTTAGTTAAAACATGGCAATAGAAAAGTGTATTGGTAACTAGAAGTTAGTAGGTAGGAATGTAGTAAGAAAATGGAATAACAATTGGTTGCTTAAATACTACACAATTCATTTGATATTGCTGGGTAAGTCAACATGCAGATACTTGAAAAGAAAACTTACTTCGAACAAAGTCTGGACGGATGATATCGTCAAGGAAGTTAGCATATATCTCATGACCAGGCTCTTTTTTGTGTAGTGCAATTTTAGTGCCAGCTTTCAGTACATAAAACTTAGAAATTTCTTTCCAAAGGCCAGTGCCAAAATAGGGGTCACCATGTTCATCAAGTCTTACAGTAGCAACGATTGTAAATCCATGGTTTGTGTTCAGTATGACATCCCTGCAGTCTTGATTTATGTAAAGGGAAAGATTGTGCACTACAGATTCTGTTGCATAGCAAGGGACGCGTTGCAGAAAATGGTAGGATTGTTAAAGAAAATATGGTAACAATATGAGCCCAAATTGAAAGAACTGTACAACAGTTGAAATCGAAGGACAAAAATCTATAATTAAACAGATAGGGTAAACATGATGTCATAGAAATATGAGAGTAATCGAAAGAACAATACATCATTAATTTGCCTAATATAGAAAGAAGAGAAAAAAAATCCCCTTTGACGTATATGGTGCATGTGGCACCTTTTATGCAAATGTAGCAATATTTAGTATATGTTCAGGAAAGTAGGCCATGCCAACCGATTTAGGGTGAGATTGAACACACCGCGCGCATCCTCAAGTCATCTGGTACGGTGAGATGGAACTCCATGGATGTCTGGCGGAGGCCGCAAAGTCCTGATGTGTCCGTGCACTGTACACTCTATGAATCAAAGAAAACCGTCAAATCAGCTCGAATAAAAATGAATTCACGGCAATTTCGGCTGGGTGATTAAAGGAGGCAGATGAACTGGGATAAGAGATGAGATAATATCTCATTAAATTAGTTACCTTGTTGTCCATGAGAAAAAACCCTCAGTACGGCGGATTCCCCAACCGGACGGAGCTGGATCGACTGCGAGCAGCGTCGAGAAAGTCGATGGCGATAGGCGGCGGCAAGCGGAAGTGGCGAAATGCGATGGGGTTTGCCGGCAGCCTGGCGGCGGCGGCAGGCGTCAAGCTAAGTGGTTGCCGCCGCGATAGGCGGTGCCATGCATAGATGCGGAGGAGCTTGTGCAGGTGTGAATGGGGACCGGAGGGGGTGGCGGGCGGGGTGAGGGTTTTTGTGACGTGGGGATGGTGAGGGTTTTCTTTTTTGAATTGGGTGGTGAGGGTTTTCTGTCCCACAAAGAGTTTCAGAGGCAACGGTTTGCTAGAGCCAACCGTGTGTGATTAACGTAACGGGTAAAATGGAAGTCATTGCACACGGTTCCAATTTTGGGAACCGTGTGTGATTGATGTACTACCTCCGTCCTGGTTTATTGGTCCCCTTTATAATTTGTACCAAATTTTGACCAAATATTTAACTAACAAATGTTTATGCATGTCACCAAAAATTATATCATTGAACACTATGTTCAAATACGCATCCAACGATATAATTTTTGCTGACCTGCACTAACATTTTGTCAGTTAAATCTTTGGTCAAAATTTAACACAAATTACAAAGGGGACCAATAAACCAGTACGGGGGTAGATTCCATCAACCGAACTGATTGCATCCATATCCCACATTTAGACATAAGTAAACATAGATTAAACATACTCAGACATAGATAATAAGCGTACACAAGCATAGTTCAACCATAAGTACATAGTTCAACTGTCATTAAGACACTACATAGCCATACATAGTTCGATCCCACATCTCATCTCATCTGCCGGCACGATCCTAAAGCTTCTCCAGGTACTCGGCGTACGCACCGTGCGCCACCCTGCAAGAATACTTCTGCTTGAAGGAGCCAACGGCCCGTCCTCTTGCATGTGCTAGAACACTTTGATATGCGTCATGAAGCTTGTGGTTGCAAAATGGGCGTCGATAGCCGCCGTCCCAGGTCCTAATACACCTGTTATGCATTCCCGCATAAAGCTCCCTCAGGATTTGCCTCTGGTACCTCCTCTGGCCATCTTCATCCTCGTTGTCCACATCGTCAGACAGCACCTATACAAATAGTAAAAAAATATGGTGTCAAATTAATGTTTACAAACTAATCTCTCGCGAACATTTGGCAGTTGCCAAAATTTGGCATCAAATCAATGTTTACATGCCGTGAAGTAGGATTAGGAATTTATGGCTATTTTTAATACATATCCAGAGATTATGGTTCGATTTTAAGCACAGTCGTCTATGTACAGACCAATCTTGAAGAAAATAATGGCACAAACATATATGTAGGTCATTCAAAATCAATTGTCAAGTCCTGGCTAGGAATTATTAGCACGAACACTAACCCTAGTCGGATTACTAGCAGAAATCATTTGCACAGATGAAACAACTAATCACTTATCACTTGTACCATTCAAACAATCAATACACTACACGGATCTAACGGAACTTACTCAGATTTCATGGATTGGGAGAACATAATCATAGGATTTCTATTCCAAAAAGGGGGAGGCAGGAGTAACCAGAGAAACCCTAGGATCTATTTGACACATAAATGGGTATAGATGACTAACCAGTTGTCCGTCGTCGTCGGAGTCGTCGTCGGAGTGGTCGTCGGAGTCATCTCTGGGGTCGTCACCCGAGTCGTCACCAGAGTCGGTGTGGACCTCCGCCTCCGGCTGTGGAAGCTCGACGCCGTCGACGACGTCGGGGTGCAGCGATACCTCGCTGGCGGTGACGACAACCTCTGTTTCCATCTCCACACCGTGCTCCGGTGCTTCAGCAGCCCCGGCGTCGCCACTCCCTCCGATGGGGCGCTTCGGCGGCATCCTCATACACTGACGGCTTTGAGGACTGAGAGTGGCATCGAGGATGCAAGCGAAGAGAGAGGATTGTGTGTGTGGCGAGGATGGGGGGTGCGGCCGCTCGGGCGCGCCATTAATATGGAGTAGTGGGAGAGAGGCGGGCGGGGCCCAAACCGCTGGCTCGCCTCCCGATGAGCCTGCGCACCGGACTGCTGGCATGCCTACCATCGTTTCACACAGCTACTCACATGCCTTCCGATGACACTGCACAGCGAGCACGCCTCCCATCAATTCACACGCCTGCACGCACGCCTCCCGGTCTGCCTACGCGGCGGACTGCTCGCATGCGTCCCGTCAACTCACGCCTGCTCGCACGGCACACGGGTCACGTGGCGGCACGTATATTGTTTTCGATTTGGATGATTATGCTGCTGCTTTATTGCTTAACCAAAGCATGGCACGTATCCATTGTTGGTCTAACGCTCACGGTTCGAATAAATAATCCGTTTGGGATATTGGTTCCCAATTATTAATAATCTCCCGTTTGTAAGAAGATAAAGATTACATCAAAACTGGTCTCAAATTTGACAAAAAAAAGTACAATGCCACTTTGTATTGGTGTTCATATGACAACACGATAAGTTTCATGAATTTCAAATAAGTTTTGGATGTACTAGAATTTAAAAATCAAGATTCTCAATGTTTGAAATTTCTTGCACGGGGAGTAAACATGCACCCAGTGAGACACATGTGTTTTTGCAATCCATTTAGGTGCACTGTCACGTGTGCATGTAGCTCAAATTTGATTTTTGCACATTATACCCCTAGAAAATCAATCAATGTACTAAAACATCTTAATGATCTCTGTTTTTTTTCAAAATTAAAACGTCCCTCCTTTGGTAACATATGTTCACCGCGGGATAATTTAACATGCATCGTAGTTGCGGTGGATTCGCGGTGTGTGTGTGTGTGTGTGTGCGCGCGTCTGGGGGGTGGCTGGTGGCTCGCAGTACACTACGAGTCGTGAGCCACCATGTGGGTTGGACGTTTTGTGAGGCAGGTGCCACATCAGAGTCGTGAATTCATTATTTAAAACATTACACAACCCTTTCATACATACATGTTTTGGCCACATGCAGTCGACGGTTGTCCTACATGACACTCGATACTCGCGTGTGATGCTTTCTGTGGGCCCGCGAGGTCGTCGTCCATCACTTTGATGAACAGTCGGCAGTGAGGTTAATTTTGACCAGCAAGGTAGAATCTTTTTTGTTTGTGTTATGGTGGGAGTATATATATATATATATATAGTACGCGTCGAAGAGATGGGAGGGGACTAGCATATATACTATACTTACGCGTCGGTGAACAAGTACACCTCACTCAGTGTCGGGACTTTTCAGTTTCCGAGGCACATTCCACATCAAAGTTGTGAAGTTGGCTATTCAAACATCACACAACACCTCTTTGGGCCACATGCATGCAGGCGGTGGTTATCCTAGGAACTCACGTGTGACGCTTCCATCTGTGGGCCCACGAGGCCATCATCGATGCATGCATCACTTTGACCTACATCGGGAGAGGTTAATTAATTTCACCATCAAGGAGCCCCCCCCCCCCCCCCCCCCCCCCCCCCCCCCCCCCCCCCCCCCCCCCCCCCCCCCCCCCCCCCCCCCCCCCCCCCCCCCCCCCCCCCCCCCCCCCCCCCCCCCCCCCCCCCCCCCCCCCCCCCCCCCCCCCCCCCCCCCCCCCCCCCCCCCCCCCCCCCCCCCCCCCCCCCCCCCCCCCCCCCCCCCCCCCCCCCCCCCCCCCCCCCCCCCCCCCCCCCCCCCCCCCCCCCCCCCCCCCCCCCCCCCCCCCCCCCCCCCCCCCCCCCCCCCCCCCCCCCCCCCCCCCCCCCCCCCCCCCCCCCCCCCCCCCCCCCCCCCCCCCCCCCCCCCCCCCCCCCCCCCCCCCCCCCCCCCCCCCCCCCCCCCCCCCCCCCCCCCCCCCCCCCCCCCCCCCCCCCCCCCCCCCCCCCCCCCCCCCCCCCCCCCCCCCCCCCCCCCCCCCCCCCCCCCCCCCCCCCCCCCCCCCCCCCCCCCCCCCCCCCCCCCCCCCCCCCCCCCCCCCCCCCCCCCCCCCCCCCCCCCCCCCCCCCCCCCCCCCCCCCCCCCCCCCCCCCCCCCCCCCCCCCCCCCCCCCCCCCCCCCCCCCCCCCCCCCCCCCCCCCCCCCCCCCCCCCCCCCCCCCCCCCCCCCCCCCCCCCCCCCCCCCCCCCCCCCCCCCCCCCCCCCCCCCCCCCCCCCCCCCCCCCCCCCCCCCCCCCCCCCCCCCCCCCCCCCCCCCCCCCCCCCCCCCCCCCCCCCCCCCCCCCCCCCCCCCCCCCCCCCCCCCCCCCCCCCCCCCCCCCCCCCCCCCCCCCCCCCCCCCCCCCCCCCCCCCCCCCCCCCCCCCCCCCCCCCCCCCCCCCCCCCCCCCCCCCCCCCCCCCCCCCCCCCCCCCCCCCCCCCCCCCCCCCCCCCCCCCCCCCCCCCCCCCCCCCCCCCCCCCCCCCCCCCCCCCCCCCCCCCCCCCCCCCCCCCCCCCCCCCCCCCCCCCCCCCCCCCCCCCCCCCCCCCCCCCCCCCCCCCCCCCCCCCCCCCTCCTGCTGACACGAGGGGGGGGGGCAAGCAATACCATGCGCTTTGCGAGATAGGTGCCACATCGAAGTTGCATTTGGTATTTGAACATCAAACCACCCTTTTCATACATATATTTGGTCCACATGCAAGTGTGTTTGTGTTCTGATCCTCTCCCGCGTCATTTTTGCCAAATTTATGAACATTAGACAAGTCGGATGGCGCAGCAGGCACGGTTCACTCACACTAACCATGTGCCACGTTGGTGCCCCTCTCACGCACATCCGCATAGTACATTGGCCTCCACGAGGCTTCCCCTCTAAAAAATATCTACCCGCCTGCAGCTTTTTTCTGTTTGATAACACACGGTTATTACGTTTCGACCGTGTGTGATGTTTCTTGTTCCCGCTCCCGCCTGCATCCCTCAAAAATATCTGCACATCTCGAGGGTTTTTCTGTTTCATAACACATGGTTGTTATCTCCGGACCGTGTGCGATGCACCATCATCCAAATTTTCAATAGCCCCGGCATTTCACTCCCGCGTTTGACTCCCACGTAGTAAATTTTTTAGTAGCCGCGTCATTTCCTCAAACACACCCCCGCCCCCCTCCACACACACATACACACACCAAAACCTCCTCGGGCGCGCGCGCACGTGCACACACACCCACACCCCCTCCCTCACTCGAAGCCCTAGCAAGGTCGCCGCCGCCGCCGCCGCAAGGCCTCCATTGTCAACATCTGCCGGTTTGCCCGTGCAGGTTACCCACTGATCTCCATACCCAGGCCGCCCTGAGTTTCTTAGATGACGCCTGCCAAATGCCCCCTTTCCCACAGATCCCCATCCCCCACTCCAGAGCATCACAGCCTAAGCCCGGCTACGCTTCTCGTGGAGCTCGAGGAGCGACTGGCCCAAAAGAGGTGTATCGCGGTCTCTTCGCCCGACGTCGCCGAGGAAGCTGACAACCATTACTGGCCGCATGCACTCAATCAGCGGGCTAGAGTATGCGGGTATGTCATGGACGCAGGCTACGACATCAAGGTCATCGACAACGATGACCTAAGGCGGGCTATGTCACAGGTTAAGTGGCCCACCCCCAACCCCTCGGGTTCAACCGCCGTCGATCTCATCCATGGCCCCGCCGCTGATCTCCTCTGGCTCGCTGTCAAGAATTTGCCATCCTACATCGCCATCGAGCCCCTTTTGTCATTTCTGAAGGACACATTCTGTGACGCTGGCTTGGGATCCACAGCTTCCAAGTCAGACCTCATCGATGGTGCCCACAACGAGGGCACCCTCTCTGGCTCTTCCAAGGGGAAAGAGCCCATCTGCTCTTCCAAGGGGAAAGAGCCCGTCTGCGACATCAGGGAGGGCACCCTATAGCCGTGCTCTTCCAAGGGAAAGGAGCCCATCTGCGACAACATGGAGCGCATCCAGGGTCCATGCTCTTCCCACGGGAACGAGCCCATCTGTGGCAAGTGAGGAAATCCATGATTTGTTTTGCCGTGCCTCTTCACAGGGGGAACCCATGATTTGTTTTGTCGAGTCCCTTTTGTAGTGTAGTGAGAATATGTCCAGTTTTAATTGCTATATTTGGTTGTTTGCACTATGCCTTGTTTATTTTAGTTGTTCACAATGTGATGCTCTATATGCGCAATTATTTAGTGTGCAGCGCATTTCATCAATCCAGTTTTAAACATACCGATAGGAATGCATATATTTGCTTGCTGTTAAGCCTGTTATAGCTAGCATATGCCTCTTTTAAAGTTTTTTGATTGTTCGGTTGTTTGTAGTTAGCATATGTCCAGTTCCAAATGCTATCTTTGGTTGTTCGTAGTATGCCTTGTTTATTCCAGTTATTCACAACGTGATGGTCTATATGTGCAAGTATGAACTGTGCAGTTCAATTTCATCAATACTAGTTTCAATAATACCACTATGAATGACTACATTTGGTTGCTGCATCTTGTAGTTAACACGCCTTTCCATTTTTGTTTAATAATAACCAGTGTACTTAGACCGGCACAATATCAGTTTGAATAACTATGTTTGCTTGTTGTTAAATGTTAGGCCTGTTGCAGTTAACACACCTTTCCACTTATTTTGCTTTACTAGCGTGCTTAAACCTGCACACTGAAGCTATCTTTTGGAGATTATTTTGTCTGCCATGGATATATTTGGTTGATGTTTAGCCTGTTGTGCTTAACATGCCTCTCGATGTACCTACACAGGACAATTTTGGGAACGACTATTGTTTTCCATCAAGGTTAGTTTCATCCCATGGCTTATATATACTCACTGTTCAGGATATCGGTAGCTGGTACCATATAGGCCGGGGGCTGATAAGGGACTAATCGGTGAATCGGACTTTTAACTGAATATATCTGTAACCCATTTATTGTTAGGTTAACTAGGGCCATATGTAATATATCTGAGGCTACATAGCAACATGCACTGTACTTAATGTCTAAGTATGCAATCCTAAGCTACATAGCAACAAGGAAGAGTGTTACCTTAATGTTCTGATGATGTCTAGATATACGTAGAAGAGCAGCAGCAGCAACAACAACAACAACAACACAACCCTGTTTGGATACTCAACTTAGCTAGAGGTTAGAGTTAGTTTCTAGCTCATGACTAACCCTGAACTAACTCCATCCAAAGAGGTGTTTGGATGACAGGGTTAGATTGACAATAAATGCACTAGGAGAACTAGCTCCAATTAGCACCTCTTGGGTGGGATAGTTTTTTTGGGTGGGTTAGATGCAACTAGCTCAAACTAGCCCTCATGTTTGGATATACTTTAGGGCTATTTGAGCCCGAACTAGTTCAAACTAACTCTAACCCATGGATACAGCAGCAGTTAATCAGCCGATAATTTGTAAAAATGCAATAAACTCCTTCCGGCCCATAATATAAGATGTTAATTCATCTAATGTGTGAGTATATTGGATGTTATAAGATATTATAAAAGAGTGTTGTACTACATCATTGTGCAATTGTTGTTTAGCTTCTAATATTAACTTGGTGCTTTTAGGTACATATGTCATTGGTAAAGATCTGCGCTTCGACCCTTTCTGCGTATGGGGCAATGAGATATCGATGAACCAGCATCAAGTGAGGAAGCTGATAAAGATTGTTAGTAAAATGGGTCAAAAGATGGCAATTAAACTATTTGTTTACACTTTATCCAAGATAACAGCGAACTGCAGGATGGTAAGTAAGAACTCTGCAGCCTTCTTTTTACTGCCCATAATGAGTTGTGTTAGATGACAATGTCTGAATCTTTTTCCTTTGCAGTGGTTCCCAAAGCAGTTTACTCAAGATTACCTCTCAAACTACATGATTGGTGGGCATGCAAAGGTTAAAGTATTTCTACCAGAACACGATGATTATCTAGATGTTTTCATGAAGACCGTGAATGATGGGCGGTCGGCCATCACAAGGGGTTGGACTAGAGTCGTGCGTGCCTTCTGCATGGAGGAGGGCACAATATGGGCATTCTGCTTCACCTTGTTTAGCAACTAGAATGTATTCCGCCTCTTTCTTTACCGTCTTTAATAGTACAAGTATACAACTGTGGTTCATCATTCTTTACTTGGTTCTTATGTAATTCTTGAACATATGTACCTATGAATCGAATAATGCGTTGGTTGTTTGAACCTGATGGATATGAATAAAGCTATAGCATACATTCAAATTCAAATCCGGTACAATTTGAAATAGCAGCAATTAAATTATGGTGAAATTACGCTCTGCAGGTCGTTACGGCACACACGGTTGGTAAAACACAAATGTTTGCGATATACACCATAATCCGTCACGGTTCATAGAGAGGAAACGTGTGCAAGCATGCACACAGTTGCCGTTTGCAAAGCGTGGGCGATGTCAGACAATATCACAAACGGTGCGGGCAAACTAAATGTTTGTGATAGTTGCCTTATCATACATGATTCACAACCATGCACTGTTTCAGATGTGGTATGCATCGTAAACGTTGCACCATAGAATAGCGTGTGCAATGGTTGTTGTGTACGACAATGTTACGACGGTCCGACGTTTCATAATTCTGTCCGACACTCGTACGACGATTAGCTAATCTTCTTAATTAGTTATCGCATATGGTTTGGGAAAAGCGAATGTGTGTGATTGTCTGCTTATCGTACACGTTCTATAATAGTGAACCGTTTGTGATGAGCCGCGCATCGTAAACGTAGCACCACAAAATACCGACTGCGATGGCAATGCGAGCACAAACGAGTAGCGAGTACTGTATATGCATCAAGGCTCCCTATCCCCGATGGTTTCTGGGTTGTGTGGGAAGGACCCCCCTATTGCAGTCACTCACTTGGCGACGGTTCCAAATGCCGTCGCGGAAAGGGGTTAAAAACCGTTTGTATAGCACCTCGCTGTACCAGTGTCATCACCATCACCATCATCACCAAAGAAGGAGACTTGAGTACACGGGTATGGGCACTCCCCTTGGCTTGTGGCAAGCTTGGGGGACATGCCCCAGTATCGTATCACCATCACTTTTATTATCTTCACAAGTTTTTAGTTTGATCCTTAGTTATTTCATGATTTAGTTGAATAGAAGTTTAGTATGATCTATTTTCGAGTGCTAGTTTCATGATCTATCTATCTATGTAATCGAGTGAGAGTTATATAATAAAGATTAGTTTGAGTTTTTGCTTCTTTACTTTTATGTTTCAATCAAAATAAAGGAAATAATGAAAAAGATCATATGCTAGTCTTATGGTAAGTAATGACATCACATAAGGAAAAGTATAAGTGGTAAAATTTATTGAAAGTTGACAAACATAGCATTGGTCAATGATGCAATTCATGAAAGAATTAATAAGGGAAGAGAAAATTCACGTGCAAATATACCATCCTGGACATCTTTTATGATTGTGAGCCCCCATTAAATATCTTATGCCAAATTGTTGACGTTGAACAAGGAAGACAACATAATGATTTATGTTCGTTCATGTTCACATAGAAGTTATATTGTCATAAATCCTCCAACATGTGGTGCTTTCCCAATATCTTTGCTAGCCAAAAATCCGCACTAAGTAGAGATACTACTTGTGCATCCAAAAACCTTAAACCCAAATTCATATTTTGAGAGTCCACCATACCTACCTATGGATTGAGTAAGATCCTTCAAGTAAGTTGTCATCGGTGCAAAAGGCAATAAAAATTGCTTCTAAATGTGTTGATCTTTTAGTGTAAATGAAAATAAGCGTTGTACGAACTTGTGATGGCAAAGTAATAAAAGCAAGAGACTGCATAATAAAGGTTGCTATCATAAGGGGCAATATAATGTGGCGTTCTTTTGCATTAAGAGATTGTGCATACAAAACCAAAAAGCACATGACAACCTCTGCTTCCCTCTATGAAGGGCCTATCATTTACTTTTATGTATTTACTTTTTATGCAAGAGTCGAAGTGTTCTCCTCTATTCCTTTTTATTTTCTCTTTTGCAAGCACCATGTGGTGGGGAAAGATCTAGGCACATATATCCAGTTGGATATGAATGATCATGAGTTATTATTGCTGACATCACCCTTGAGGTGAATAAGTTGGGAGGCCAAACTATAAGCCCCTATCTTTCTATGTGTCCGGCTGAAACTTTTTGTCATATATATGTTGTGAGTGCTAGCAATCATAGAAGACTAAATGATGGTTGAGTATGTGGACTGGCCAAAAGACTCCGATACGAGACCCTTCCTGAAAATATGATGAATTACAGTTGCAAACTTGACTGAGAACATAGTTTGTTAGTTTTCAAGAAAGTTTATGCTTTATACTACGATGTTGTGATGAATTGTTACTTGCTCATGAGAAGTCTTATGATAAAGTTTATTGCTGTTATAATAATAAGCGTGATGCTACCAATCCATATTTTGTTTTTATCGACACCTCTCTCTCTAAACATGTGGACATGATTTTCGATATCGGCTTTTGCTTGAGGAAAAGCGAGGTGTAAGCTTGGGGGAGTTGATAAGTCCATTTTGCATCATGTTTTCCTACTGTTATTTATAGTGTTTTTATGCAATATAACACTTTGTGGAGTAATTCTAATGCCTTTTCTCTCATAATATGCAAGATTTACACAAAGAGGGAGAATACCGACAGCTGGAATTCTGGACCTAAAAAAGCTACGTCAGAGATACCTATTCTGCACATCTCCCAATGAGCTGAAATTTGATGGAGTATTATTTTGGAATATATAATAAATATTGGAGAAAAGAAATACCAGAGGGGGGCCACCCCCCCCCCCCCCCCCCCCCCCCCCCCCCCCCCCCCCCCCCCCCCCCCCCCCCCCCCCCCCCCCCCCCCCCCCCCCCCCCCCCCCCCCCCCCCCCCCCCCCCCCCCCCCCCCCCCCCCCCCCCCCCCCCCCCCCCCCCCCCCCCCCCCCCCCCCCCCCCCCCCCCCCCCCCCCCCCCCCCCCCCCCCCCCCCCCCCCCCCCCCCCCCCCCCCCCCCCCCCCCCCCCCCCCCCCCCCCCCCCCCCCCCCCCCCCCCCCCCCCCCCCCCCCCCCCCCCCCCCCCCCCCCCCCCCCCCCCCCCCCCCCCCCCCCCCCCCCCCCCCCCCCCCCCCCCCCCCCCCCCCCCCCCCCCCCCCCCCCCCCCCCCCCCCCCCCCCCCCCCCCCCCCCCCCCCCCCCCCCCCCCCCCCCCCCCCCCCCCCCCCCCCCCCCCCCCCCCCCCCCCCCCCCCCCCCCCCCCCCCCCCCCCCCCCCCCCCCCCCCCCCCCCCCCCCCCCCCCCCCCCCCCCCCCCCCCCCCCCCCCCCCCCCCCCCCCCCCCCCCCCCCCCCCCCCCCCCCCCCCCCCCCCCCCCCCCCCCCCCCCCCCCCCCCCCCCCCCCCCCCCCCCCCCCCCCCCCCCCCCCCCCCCCCCCCCCCCCCCCCCCCCCCCCCCCCCCCCCCCCCCCCCCCCCCCCCCCCCCCCCCCCCCCCCCCCCCCCCCCCCCCCCCCCCCCCCCCCCCCCCCCCCCCCCCCCCCCCCCCCCCCCCCCCCCCCCCCCCCCCCCCCCCCCCCCCCCCCCCCCCCCCCCCCCCCCCCCCCCCCCCCCCCCCCCCCCCCCCCCCCCCCCCCCCCCCCCCCCCCCCCCCCCCCCCCCCCCCCCCCCCCCCCCCCCCCCCCCCCCCCCCCCCCCCCCCCCCCCCCCCCCCCCCCCCCCCCCCCCCCCCCCCCCCCCCCCCCCCCCCCCCCCCCCCCCCCCCCCCCCCCCCCCCCCCCCCCCCCCCCCCCCCCCCCCCCCCCCCCCCCCCCCCCCCCCCCCCCCCCCCCCCCCCCCCCCCCCCCCCCCCCCCCCCCCCCCCCCCCCCCCCCCCCCCCCCCCCCCCCCCCCCCCCCCCCCCCCCCCCCCCCCCCCCCCCCCCCCCCCCCCCCCCCCCCCCCCCCCCCCCCCCCCCCCCCCCCCCCCCCCCCCCCCCCCCCCCCCCCCCCCCTCCGATAGTTATTTGCTCAAATATTTTTTATATATTACAAAATACTTCTTCATAAAATTTCAGCTCATTTGGAGAAGTGTAGAATAGGTATCTCTGACATAGCTTTTTCAGGTCCAGAATTCCAGCTGTCGGCATTCTCCCTCTTTGTGTAAACCTTGCATATTATGGGAGAAAAGGCATTAGAATTACTCCCTAAAGCATTATTATGCATAAAAATATTATAAATAACAGTAGAAAAACATGATGCAAAATGGACGTATCAACTCCCCCAAGCTTAGACCTCGCTTGTCCTCAAGCGAAAGCCGAAATCGAAAATCATGTCCACATGTTTAGAGAGAGAGGTGTCGATAAAAACAAAATACGGACATAGTAGCATCATGCTTTTTATTACAACAGCAAAAAACTTTATCATATAACTTCATCATATAATTTCTCATGAACGAGTAACAATTCATCACAACATCGAAGTAAAAATCATAAACTTTATTGGAAACCAACAAACTATGTTCTCATCAACTTGAGCATGAATATTATTTGTGAGTAGTTACAATTTTATTGGAAACCAACAAACTATGTTCTCAGTCAACTTGAGCAAGAATATAATTTCTCATGAACAAGTAACAATTCATCTGTAACATCCCAAAATTCTAAATTTTGGAATGTTATATTAAATAAATAGTTTTGATTGTTTGCTTGATTGTGGTGTGGTTGCTTGTGTGAATTTGAGTGAAATTTGAAACTTTTTGAAAGTTGAATGAGAGGGAATAAAAGGACTTTCCCAAACTTTCACCTTGCATTTATGATTTCCATGAATTCAAATTTATTTCATCACAAAACCCTAGAGTGAAGATGATATGACTTCTTCCATTTAAATAAATGAAAATGGATTTGAAAAGATTTGAATTCCATTTGGAAATATTCCAAATTCAGAAACTTTATGCGACTCAATGAGTTTCATGAGAGAAGATAAAATGACTTCTTCAAATGCTAAGAAAGAGAGTTGGAAGTTTCAAAGAAATCAAATTTAAAGTCCCTTTGAAAGTATTTTCAATTTGGAATTATTTGGTTTTTATTCAAATTATTTTTCTCCAAAAATAAAATATATGAAAATTAGGGTAAAATGATTCCCTACAGTATAAAAATGGAGAGAAATAAATTTGAAATTATTTTGGTATTTTAAAATATTTTTATTTGGTTTTTAAATGAACCAGTAGTACTGTTTGCTTTATTTAAAATTTTGTGGAATTTATTCGCCACTGAAAATATGTTCATCTTTTACAAAATCTTTTTCTAAATTTTTTGATATATAATATGCCTATGTATAATTTTATTTTTATTTTCGTTATTCAGTTTATCCTTTTCTGTTTCTATTTAAAAAAACAAAAACTGCGCATGCGCCTGGTACTAACTGTCGCACATATGCGCAACATAGTGGCATCGGGCGCCCCATAATTTTTTTTCTTCTCTCCTACATGGTCCAGGCCCAGCCAGCCATTTTTTTTTCACTTTGGCCGAATTTTGTTTAAAAAAAAACTACAGAGCGCGCAGCCGGCCGAACACTTTTAGGCCCATGCGAGCGCCTCTCTTTTCGCCTCTATTTTTTTATTTTCGTCTACGTTTAGTCCCACATTGCCTAGCCTTTGACCTCTAAGCCTCCTTTCCACATATAAATATAGATCCATAGAGCCTCCAAAAATCATCCACTGCGAGTTAAATCAATATTTTAGTTTGACTAGCTTCACAAAATAAAAATATTTTTCTTCTCTCCGGCGGGACTTCTGAAAGTTGTCTCCTCTCTCCAAAGTCGTCTTTTCTCTATCTTATAAAGGTATCTCTCTTCGTATTTTTTTATACTTCCATAGCTTATTATTTTTAGACTAGTGTACAGTAGAATAATTAGATTTATTAATTAGTCCCTGTATTTACATTTTAAGACTAGAATTCTTTTTACCATAGCTCTTTTTCTCCCGTAAAATAGCATGACCCTAATTTTTCAAATAGCCATAACTTTTTACTCGTTCATCCAAATTAGACGAAACCAACGCCAATATTTTTATCTTGATTCCACCTATCTAGTGAATCTATCAAATAAACTTTTTGCAACTTTCAAATTTCAAAATTTGTTCAGATTCATACTCAAATTTCTTTCGATCATATCTTTTTATCCGTAGCTCCGTTTCCGATGAACCCAACTGCATCGGATTCGTATTGAAGTAATCTTTCTGTTTGCACAATTAGTGTCATCTTTCCAACATATTTTTTTTGATCTTAGCCAGTTACTCTACTAGTCCACCAAAGAGTTGTTACACAACATTCTAAGCAGATTCAATGCTATGTTGAATTACTTGATCCGTTATTTTCAATCTAGTAATTCTTTTTCCTACATTTTCATATTGACTTCCTACATCCAGTAGCATCATTAGTTTCAACTTTTGATCTTTTCAAATTTGAACGATTCAAATTTGAACTCGAAGCTTCACTTGATCGTATTTTGTAAACTATAGCGCTTTTTCAATTGATTCCTTTTTCAAATTGAATCCCTAGGCGTAATCTAACATCTTGAGCCATCACCACACTTTTTCACCGAAATTAGGATCTGATCTTGCAAAATAATTTGATTTGGTTCTTTTGGAGTTTTTGCAATCTTCCTTTGCATTTTTTTGGGTCTTTGAGTGATTGCTTATGTGTGGATAAAATTTGCTTACTTACGATAGATTGATCGGAGTGTGACGAGTAGAACTATCTGGAATTATGAGTGCGAAGAATCTTCATCAACAGTACAAGGCAAGTTCACTCTTTGATCATATTTTTCCTATACCCAGTTTTTACTATGCATTAGTTCACACCCTTACAAGTTTGCATGAGTAGGATTGGGAATTGGGGCTTTGCTATGTAGTTCATGATAGTTCATGAGGTAGGAACCTATGATCTTTGAAACACCCCGGGAATATACGTTATGCTCATAATTGCTTAGCCATGCTCGTAGACGGGGATTGGTATGTGAGAATCATGCAAGTTGTGAGAGATAATAACTAAGGGAAACTTAAGGTGGCTACTTTAATACACATCTGGGTGGAATGGTTGGGGCACCCTGGGGATACCAGTGGCTTGCCCGGACACCTGGAGAATCCAGTGTTGTCCTAGGATATCCCGGAGTACCTGTGTGATCATCCTATGGAATGCCACCCAGGCTCAAAGGGATCATAAGATTGTTCATGCTAGAAACTTCCGTGTGCAGCCACAAGCCATTATGGGCTCTGGCATAGTTGAGTATGTTGTGTGACCTCTTTCAGTGGTAGGCTAGCAGATGTAGGGGAAAGTAGGTGGTACTGTCTACCCAGAGTAAAGAGTTAACGCTTCGGAAAGACTGTGTCTCGGTCATCCGTTTCTCAAACACCGTGTAGTGCGAGAAATCCAATGGAGGAGATCGAGTCTTGTGGGGAAAAGTGCGCAAACCTCTGCAGAGTGTACAAACTAATCATGATTAGCCGTGTCCCCGGTTATGGACATCTTGAGTATCTGGTATTTGAATTATTTGTTGATCTCATCACTCTATTTAATTAATGTATTGGTTATTAATAATTTGGGATTGAGTTGGAGGAACCTTCTCAATAATGGCATAAACTTGGTAGTGAATAAAATATTTATTCCTTTGTTGTAGGAAAAAATTAGCTTTATGCAAAATTAAACTTAGAGCCTCCACCAGCCAAATATGCATGTAGTGATAGATATTGTTCGTCATTATTCTGTGGTGTGAATTTGCCAGTACATTCAACGTACTGACCTACACGGCTGCAACGTCTCATGTTGCAGGAATTATTCGACGAGTAAGTGATACGTTAGGGTTGCGATGACTACACTCAACTTTGACGTTGGTGTTGTTGGGACTCCACAACCTTGTTGTTACTTCCGCTATATTATTTGAGGTAATAGTATTTATGTTATTTTATACATGAGATTTACCTCTGTTATAAATCCTCGAGTACTGTGTGTGTCAGCATACCGATCCAGGGATGACACTTCAGCACAGAGACTTCGATCCATCCGGGTCGGGTCGCTACAAGATGGTATCAGAGCACATGTTGATTGTAGGACGTGACCCCTAGAAACTGGCAAGCCCTTAGGAGACGATTTCTCTAAAACTTTATTTTCAAAAGGATTCTTTAACTCTCATCTTTTCTAAGCTTTACCAATTTTTCCTCTCACCTCAAATAGTTAGACTATACCCCTTTCCCCTTTTGACCACACGAAGATCCGACTGATGAGACCACTCCGAGAAAGACAAGATATCGGACAACTAAGACCACTTCGGAATGAAGGGGATTTTACCGAGCATTATAATAATGGAAACTACAATGGTTGAAGACTCCGGAGACTAGGAGAATTTGAAGGCTCTCAAGAATTCCCAGATTGATATGACTTAGGACGGCTCTGATAGGATCCACTTAAGTTATTCCCGTGCTCTTCTAAAACTTTTCACTGAAAAACCCCTGGTTTCAAAATTTAGATGAAGAGTTTTCACCCTGAACCAAAGACTACACTACGAAGACTTTCCCTGTGGAACAGCCCTTACGGAACTTGTCCGACCGTTGAAGCTGCCGATACCTGAGATCAAGGTGTGTCAGAGGAAGGCCGGAACATGGAGCGTCAAGACTCAAGTTTTTTTGGTCATCATGAAAACCCCAAGACAGGAGATATCAACTATGGAACGATAGCCCATGGCAGAGACATGGGCATAAACACGGCTATCCATGATGTTATTGCCCACTTATGCTATCATCACCGTGCTAAGTTAAGCAAGCGCTTCTTTGGAAGGATTGGATGGCAGAAGGCTGATGGAGCACCTATCACCTTGATGAATGAGCAAAAGATCAAGTTTTCACGTCTGCTCGTGTATCCCCAAGATCTGGAGTATTACATCAAGAATCTTCAGATGGACCTTCTGGAAGCCTTATTCGACAAGGAAGCATTTAATGAAGAACTCAGGACCCAGAAGCTGAAAGTAGCCAACCTGGAGGAGCAAAACCTTGAGATACCGAAGATTCATCAGGAACTGAAGGACAGTAGTACCATGGTTCATGCCAAGGATGTTGAAATCCAGAAGCTTCGAACGCAACTCCGGGATATTCAAGGACGTCACAAGAGACTTCGCATCAACAGAGATGATCTGGCAGAAGAACTTGAGAAGATCCAGCATGATCGGAAGAAGCCAGTGGAGACATGAACCAGGACTGAAGAAGCTAGATTAGCTATAGCCCACCATGAGTGAATAAAGATAAACATTTTTGCGATTAGAGTATCTGACCATACCAACTCATGTGGGTGGCAGTACTATAGGATTGATTGAACTGAATGAATGTGTGGAGTTATTCCATATTTTAGGTGTTGTGTCTTTTGTTGGTATGGGTACCTTTCCCCCTCTCTCTCCAATCTTATCTCGTCCTTACCCAAAACCCTTTGACCCACTAGAAGGTATATGGAGATGACCTCATATTTTCTGGATCGATGAGTCAACTGGAGACGGACCAATGGATTCAGAACATGGAAGGTCACATGAAGAATAACGCTATAGCCGGAAAGGATAGGGTCCAGCATGCTCTTCAATACCTTGCAAAAGGAGCAACCACTTGGGAAGAAGTTAAGTTGACTCTGCTAAGGTCTCGTCTTGTGTCCCAGAAATTGAAGCCTTATGGAAATGATATGAAGAAACCTTGTGCATGCAAGCTTTGTGGAGAAATAGGACACAACCATAAAGAACACAAGGATGAATGCCCTCATTGTGAAGAAAGACACCCAGCTGAAGAATGCCCAACTAGGCGGATTACTTGTTTCTTGTGTGAAGGGATTACCCACTACCCTGCTCAGTGTCACATTTACCCCATGGTACAACGAACTATCCAGCAGAAGAAAGAAGCAATGAAAGAAGCCCTCGTGGAAATTTTAGAAGAACCTGTGATGAAGGAAGATGTTGAGGGCACACACGAAGAAGACTCAATTAAACTTTGCACCAAGTCATGCTATTCATGTGGAGAAGAAGGACACATTTCCCAGTATTGTCCGAGGGAGTATCTAGTAGAATTCCCATCAGTGGAATTCGAGTATGACCCACAGGAAATAGAAGCCCTGATTGGCACGGAAAAGTCTAGGAAGAGAAACAGAATATATCCTCAGAACAACCCAATTTCTACAAAGAAGGACCTGAGTCATATCACATGTTTCAGGTGCAAAGATCTAGCGCACTACTTCAGCGGTTGCCCAAAAAGGAAGCCGAGGACCCAAGGAGGCTATGTAATCACAAGGAAACCTCGAGACTTGTCAGAAGTAATATGTTTCCGCTGTAATGAAGCAGGGCACTTTGCCAGAGATTGTCCCAATGAGAAGGAGACTTGTGCTAAATAGTTGAGTTGAGGCATGTAATAGAAATGCAGTAGATTGTAATAATTTGAGAATCAATAAAGTTAGCATCATTGGTATTGATTTGGATTTTATGAGTTGTTACTATACAGGCAATGAGAGAAATCATGATGCATGAACAAGATTTTGAAGAAACTAGTGTCTTTTCGTTTTAAGGGTGGTAGAACCGAACACCATTACCGAATACAAGAGCTAGTGGTTGGCCACGTCAGACCTTGGAATGGATCAGTCAATGATGAGCCTGGGTAATTACATCTTAGTTTGTACCAACAGAAGGAAGGGATACAATACAATTGGATGGATTTAAGAATGCTAAGGAAGCTGGATGTGGGAATAATGATCAGTTGCAACCCGATGATGAGTCCAAGGTTTACAAGTGATGAGATGGGCCATAACCCACAAGCTCCAGGACCTGACAAGAAGCAAGCACACTCTTGCTGAAGGAAAACCCTGGAAGAAGTTACGACTTCATCAACAGACGATCTTATAGGAGTTTACGCAAAACCTGAGAGTGTGAAGAAATGATAGATGTTTGTTTGGCTTGCAGAATCAATGGATTTATTCAAACTTAGTTCGTCGACAAGAGAAATTCTGCAATGCTTATGAGGGTGACTGAGTGTTAGAATGCGAGATTCACTACACCATATACAAGGTAATGATTTGGGTGCGGAATGGATTGATCACCATGCCGACTTACTCTTATTATTCGCCTCTGCTATATGGGATGGTAAATCTGAGTGTCTTACCCATAGTAGAGAGACGACGATATCAAAACCTTGCTTGAACCTTAGAATGGTATGACAATTTTCCCTTGTACAAGGCAGTTGTTGCCAACCGTAGGTCATACGGTGAGAATGAAGCCCAGACCCATTTTCTGCAGGGACCCAGTAAAAAAAATTGTTTGATGACCACCATGAGATATCGATAGTTGTTTAGTATTGGCGCCAGACCTGTCAGCTAAAGAAGACCCAGTCTCCGAAGAACCTTACCAAGATGAAAGGACACAAGAATTGAGAAAAAAGGTTATGCCACTACCGGAAGAGCCCAGAGAAGGAATTATCCTGAAGATCTGAGAAGATCGACACTGCCAACAATAAGGATGGAGTACCTGAGTTTTGATGGAACCATAACCATGCTTCTAAGGGTGGTAGCACCCCAGACCTTCGTGACAATCGATGGATTTTTGAGGAGACTCCGAACCTAACCTATTTCTTGCTAGCCTCTTCGAATCTCGAGGACGAGATTCATTTTAAGTGTGGTAGGTTTGTAACATCCCAAAATTCTAAATTTTGGAATGTTATATTAAATAAATAGTTTTGATTGTTTGCTTGATTGTGGTGTGGTTGCTTGTGTGAATTTGAGTGAAATTTGAAACTTTTTAAAGTTGAATGAGAGGGAATAAAAGGACTTTCCCAAACTGTCACCTTGCATTTATGATTTCCATGAATTCAAATTTATTTCATCACAAAACCCTAGAGTGAAGATGATATGACTTCTTCCATTTAAATAAATGAAAATGGTTTTGAAAAGATTTGAATTCCATTTGGAAATATTCCAAATTCAGAAACTTTATGCGACTCAATGAGTTTCAAGAGAGAAGATAAAATGACTTCTTCAAATGCTAAGAAAGAGAGTTGGAAGTTTCAAAGAAATCAAATTTAAAGTCCCTTTGAAAGTATTTTCAATTTGGAGTTATTTGGTTTTTAATCAAATTATTTTTCTCCAAAAATAAAATATATGGAAATTAGGGTAAAATGATTCCCTACAGTATAGAAATGGATAGAAATAAATTTGAAATTATTTTGGTATTTTAAAATATTTTTATTTGGTTTTAAATGAACCAGTAGTACTGTTTGCTTTATTTAAATTTTTGTGAAATTTATTTGCCGCTGAAAATATGTTCATATTTTAGGAAATATTTTTCTGAAAATTTTGATATATAATATGCCTATGTACAATTTTATTTTTGTTATTCAGTTTTTCCTTTTCTGTTTCTATTTAAAAAAAACAAAAACTGCACATGCGCCTGGTACTAACTGTCACCCATCATTTTTTTTCTTCTCTCCTACATGGGCCAGGCCCAGCCAGCCCTTTTTTTTTTAACTTTGGCCGAATTTTGTTTAAAAAAAAACTACAGCGCGCGCGGCCGGCCGAACACTTTTAGGCCCATGCGAGCGCCTCTCTTTTCGTCTCTATTTCTTTTCTTTTTGTCTACGTTTAGTCCCACATTGCCTAGCCTTTGACCTCTAAGCCTCATTTCCACCTATAAATATAAACCCATAGAGCCTTCAAAAATTATCCACTGCGGGTTAAATCAATATTTTGGTTTGACTAGCTTCACAAAATAAAAATATTTTTCTTCTCTCCGGCGGGACTTCTGGAAGTTGTCTCCTCCCTCCGAAGTCGTCTTTTCTCTATCTTATAAAGGTATCTTTCTTCGTATTTTTTTATACTTTTATAGCTTATTATTTTTAGACTAGTGTACAGTAGAATAATTAGATTTATTAATTAGTCCCTGTATTTACATTTTAAGATTAGAATTCTTTTAGCCATAACTCTTTTTCTCCCGTAAAACAGCTTGACCCTGATTTTTCAAATAGCCATAACTTTTTACTCGTTCATCCAAATTAGATGAAACCAACGCCAATATTTTTGTCTTGATTCCACCTATCTAGTGAATCTATCAAATAAACTTTTTGCAACTTTCAAATTTCAAAATTTGTTCAGATTCATACTCAAATTTCTTTCGATCATATCTTTTTATCCGTAGCTCCGTTTCCGATGAACCCAACTGCATCGGATTCGTATTGAAGTAATCTTTCCGTTCGCACAATTAGTATCATCTTTCCAATATATAATTTTTTATCTTAGCCAGTTACTCTACTAGTCCACCAAAGAGTTGTTACACAACATTCTAAGCAGATTCAATGCTATGTTGAATTACTTGATTCGTTATTTTCAATCTAGTAATTCTTTTTCCTACATTTTCATATTGACTTCCTACATCCAGTAGCATCATTAGTTTCAACTTTTGATCTTTTCAAATTTGAACGATTCAAATTTGAACTCGAAGCTTCACTTGATCATATTTTGTAAACTGTAGCGCTTTTTCAATTGATTCCTTTTTCAAATTGAATCCCTAGGCGTAATCTAACATCTTGAGCCATCACCACACTTTTTCACCGAAATTAGGATCTGATCTTGCAAAATAATTTGATTTGGTTCTTTTGGAGTTTTTGCAATCTTCCTTTGCATTTTTGGGTCTTTGAATGATTGCTTATGTGTGGATAAAATTTGCTTACTTACGATAGATTGATCGGAGTGTGACGAGTAGAACTATCTGAAATTATGAGTGCGAAGAATCTTCATCAACAGTACAAGGCAAGTTCACACTTTGATCGTATTTTTCCTATACCCTGTTTTTACTATGCATTAGTTCACACCCTTACAAGTTTGCATGAGTAGGATTGGGAATTGGGGCTTTGCTATGTAGTTCATGATAGTTCATGATGTAGGAACCTATGATCTTTGAAACACCCCGGGAATATACGTTATGCTCATAATTGCTTAGCCATGCTCGTAGACGGGGATTGGTATGTGAGAATCATGCAAGTTGTGAGAGATAATAACTAAGGGAAACTTAAGGTGGCTACTTTAATACACATCTGGGTGGAATGGTTGGGGCACCCTGGCGATACCAGTGGCTTGCCCGGACACCTGGAGAATCCAGTGTTGTCCTAGGATATCCCGGAGTACCCGTGTGATCATCCTATGGAATGCCACCCAGGCTCAAAGGGATCATAAGATTGTTCATGCTAGAAACTTCCGTGTGCAGCCACAAGCCATTATGGGCTCTGGCATAGTTGAGTATGTTGTGTGACCTCTTTCAGTGGCAGGCTAGCAGATGTAGGGGAAAGTAGGTGGTACTGTCTACCCAGAGTAAAGAGTTAACGCTTCGGAAAGACTGTGTCTCGGTCATCTGTTTCTCAAACACCGTGTAGTGCGAGAAATCCAATGGAGGAGATCGAGTCTTGTGGGAAAAAGTGCGCAAACCTCTGCAGAGTGTACAAACTAATCATGATTAGCCATGTCCCCAGTTATGGACATCTTGAGTATCTGGTATTTGAATTATTTGTTGAACTCATCACTCTATTTAATTAATGTATTGGGTTATTAATAATTTGGGATTTTTTTGAGATTGAGTTGGAGGAACCTTCTCAATAATGGCATAAACTTGGTAGTGAATAAAATATTTATTCCTTTGTTGTAGGAAAAAATTAGCTTTATGTAAAATTAAACTTAGAGACTCCACCAGCCAAATATGCATGTAGTGATAGATATTGTTCATCATTATTCTGTGGTGTGAATTTGCCAGTACATTCAACATACTGACCTACACGGCTGCAACATCTCATGTTGCAGGAATTATTCGACGAGTAAGTGATACGTTAGGGTTGCGATGACTACACTCAACTTTGCCGTTGGTGTTGTTGGGACTCCACAACTTTGTTGTTACTTCCGCTATATTATTTGAGGTAATAGTATTTACGTTATTTTATACATGTGATTTACCTCTGTTATAAATCCTCGAGTACTGTGTGTATCAGCATACCGATCCAGGGATGACACTTAAGCACAGAGACTTCGATCCATCCGGGTCGGGTCGCTACATCATCACAACATCGAAGTAAAAAATGCCTTGTAGTTGATGCTAGATGGTTTATTTGGTGGAATATTATATGTTCAGATCCATTATGCTATTTAATATCCCTCTGATCTTGAGCATGAATATTATTTGTGAGTAGTTACCTTTGTTCTTGAGGCCACGGGAGAAGTCATGTGATACGTCTCCAATGTATCTATAATTTTTTATTGTTCCGTGCTATTATATTATCTGTTTTGGATGTTTTATATGCATTAATATGCTATTTTATATTATTTTTGGGACTAACCTTTTAACCTAGAGCCCAGTGCCAGTTTCTATTTTTTCCTTGTTTTTGAGCCTCGCAGAAAAGGAATACCAAACGGAGTCCAAACGGAATAAAACTTCACGATGATTTTTCTTGGACCAGAAGACACCCAGGGGACTTGGAGTCCAAGTCAGAAGAGCCACGAGGCGACGACAAGGGTGGAGGGCGCACCCTAGGGGGGCATGCCCCCTACCTTGTGGGCCCCTCGATGACCTCCTGACCTAGGTCTTCCTCCTATAAATTCACATATATTTCAGAATCACCAGAGGCATCCATGAAAACACTTTTCCACCGCCGCAACCTTCTGTTCCTGTGATATCCCATCTTGGGGCCTTTTCCGGCATCCCGTCGGAGGGGGAATCGATCACGTAGGGCTTCTACATCAACTCCATTGCCCTTCTGATGAAGCGTGAGTAGTTTACCTCAGGCCTACGGGTCCATAGCTAGTAGCTAGATGGCTTCTTCTCTCTCTTTGATTCTCAATACAATGTTCTCCTTGATGTTCTTGGAGATCTATCCGATGTAATCTTGTTTTGCGGTGTGTTTGTCGAGATCCGACGAATTGTGGATTTATGATCAGCTTATCTATGAATATTATTTGAATCTTCTCTGAATTCTTTTATGCATGATTTAATATCTTTGTATTTCTCTTCGAATCATTGGTTTGGTTTGGCCAACTAGATTGGTTTTTCTTGCAATGGGAGAGGTGCTTAGCTTTGGGTTCAATCTTACGTGATTTCACCCAGTGACAAAGTAGGGGTAGCGAGACACGTATTTTATTGTTGCCATCGAGGATAAAAAGATGGGGTTTTCATCATATTGCTTGAGTTAATTCCTGTACATCATGTCATCTTACTTAAGGTGTTACTCCGTTCTTTATGAACTTAATACTCTAGATGCATGTTGGATAGCGGTCGATGTGTGGAGTAATAGTAGTAGATGCAGGCAGGAGTCGGTCTACTTGACAAGGACGTGATGCCTATATGCATAATCATTGCCTTGGATATCGTCATAACTTTGCGCTTTTCTATCAATTGCTCGACAGTAATTTGTTCACCCACCGTATTATTTGCCTTCATGAGAGAAGCCACTAATGAAACCTATGGCCCCTGGGTCTATTTTCTATCATATTAATTTTCGATCTACTATTTTGCAATCTTTTATTTTCAGATCTATATACCAAAAACCCAAAAATATTTTATCTTTTGTTTATCTATGTCTATCAGATCTCACCTTTGCAAGTGACCGTGAAGGGATTGACAACCCCTTTATCGCGTTGGGTGCAAGTGTTTGATTGTTTATGCAGGTGTTGGTGATTTGTGCATTCTTCTCCTACTGGATTGATACCTTGGTTCTTAACTGAGGGAAATACTTACCTCTACTGTGTTGCATCACCCTTTCCTCTTCAAGGGAAAAACCAACGTAAGCTCAAGAAGTAGCAGGAAGAATTCCTGGCGTCATTGCCGGGGAGATCTACGCCAAGTCAAGACATACCAAGTACCCATCATAAACTCTCATCTCTTGCATTACATTATTCGCCATTTGCCTCTCATTTTCCTCTCCCCCACTTCTAAAACGATTTTTGAAAAGATTTGCCTTTTTATTCGCCCTTCTTCCGTTCGTCTCTTTCATTTGCTTTTTGTTTGCTTGTTTGTTGGATCGCTTGACTTACCTCATGGCTAGTCCTTCCATCATTGTTAGCACCCCTGAGAATGAAGTCCTTAATTTTAAGCAAAGGGAGGGAGAAAATTTAAAGGATGCTTGGTATAGAATTTGCAATGCTCAGAATAGATCTACTTGAAAGCAATCTACTACCATTCTTCTTCGCAATTTTTACGTGGGCATTACTCCTTGGAATAGATATGTTTTAGACACAATTACCAGGGGAAATTTCTTGGGGAGCCATACTTTTGATGCGTATAATGCTATGATATATTTGTTAGGTCCACCACCTCTTATGGTCAATGAAACCGTTTTAACCCTGGGACATGTGATGCAAAGGCTTGATATTATTGAGAATAAAATTGCTACCGTTGAGCTAATTGAAAAGTTGGATAAAAAGATTCATAATCAAATTACTCAATATGGATCTAAGGTAGGAGTTACTTTAAAGAATCTTAGGGAAAAGGAACCCCTAGTTAATGAAAAAATAGATCAAGATTCTACTAGAATTGGCAAACTAGAAGATATTATTACCAACTTGGGTTCCGCCATTTCCTTTGTTAAAACTACTGAAAATTTCCCTCCTACTAAGGCTATGAAGTTTATTTATGTTCCTAAGAATAAGGGTGAATCTTCTAGTAAAGGAAACGAAGATCTTAAAATGATAAGTGTTCACCCTAACCTTTTCGATATTATTAAGGAACCAATTTCCACTAGAGAATTTCTTGATTTCTTGCCTGGGAGTTTGATCATTGATAAAACCAAAGAATATCCTAAGGATTACGAGTGTGCAATCGAGGAGTTGCACACCAAAGATGACAATACCTAGATCTATGTGTTTTTATGCCTAGCTAAGGGCGTTAAACAATAGCGCTTGTTGGGAGGCAACCCAATTTTATTTTTGTGTTTTCTGTTTTGCTACTGTTTTTGAATAAAATACACATTATTAACTCTGTAGTAATTGTGTTTTGGTGTTTTAATTAGTGTTTGTGCCAAGTAAGACCTTTGGGATGGCTTACGGTGATAGTTGATTTGATCTTGCTGAAAAACAGAAAATTTTGCATCCAGTCAAAGAATTTTAATAATTCACTGGAGCGTGTAAAAACCCTGAAGTTTTTACACATAATTTATATACAAATTTCCTATGTTGTCCTAATTTTTCAGAATTTTTGGAGTTACAGAAGTATTAGAACAATTCAGATCAATCCCAGACTGTTCTGTTTTTGACAGATTCTATTTTCTTTGTGTTGTTTGCTTATTTTGATGAATCTATGGGTAGTATCGGGGGGTATGAACCATGGAGAAGTTGGAATACAGTAGATTTTACACCAGTATAAATAAAGAATGAGTTCACAACAGTACCAAAAGTGGTGATTTTATTTTCTCCCCCCCCCCCCCCCCCCCCCCCCCCCCCCCCCCCCCCCCCCCCCCCCCCCCCCCCCCCCCCCCCCCCCCCCCCCCCCCCCCCCCCCCCCCCCCCCCCCCCCCCCCCCCCCCCCCCCCCCCCCCCCCCCCCCCCCCCCCCCCCCCCCCCCCCCCCCCCCCCCCCCCCCCCCCCCCCCCCCCCCCCCCCCCCCCCCCCCCCCCCCCCCCCCCCCCCCCCCCCCCCCCCCCCCCCCCCCCCCCCCCCCCCCCCCCCCCCCCCCCCCCCCCCCCCCCCCCCCCCCCCCCCCCCCCCCCCCCCCCCCCCCCCCCCCCCCCCCCCCCCCCCCCCCCCCCCCCCCCCCCCCCCCCCCCCCCCCCCCCCCCCCCCCCCCCCCCCCCCCCCCCCCCCCCCCCCCCCCCCCCCCCCCCCCCCCCCCCCCCCCCCCCCCCCCCCCCCCCCCCCCCCCCCCCCCCCCCCCCCCCCCCCCCCCCCCCCCCCCCCCCCCCCCCCCCCCCCCCCCCCCCCCCCCCCCCCCCCCCCCCCCCCCCCCCCCCCCCCCCCCCCCCCCCCCCCCCCCCCCCCCCCCCCCCCCCCCCCCCCCCCCCCCCCCCCCCCCCCCCCCCCCCCCCCCCCCCCCCCCCCCCCCCCCCCCCCCCCCCCCCCCCCCCCCCCCCCCCCCCCCCCCCCCCCCCCCCCCCCCCCCCCCCCCCCCCCCCCCCCCCCCCCCCCCCCCCCCCCCCCCCCCCCCCCCCCCCCCCCCCCCCCCCCCCCCCCCCCCCCCCCCCCCCCCCCCCCCCCCCCCCCCCCCCCCCCCCCCCCCCCCCCCCCCCCCCCCCCCCCCCCCCCCCCCCCCCCCCCCCCCCCCCCCCCCCCCCCCCCCCCCCCCCCCCCCCCCCCCCCCCCCCCCCCCCCCCCCCCCCCCCCCCCCCCCCCCCCCCCCCCCCCCCCCCCCCCCCCCCCCCCCCCCCCCCCCCCCCCCCCCCCCCCCCCCCCCCCCCCCCCCCCCCCCCCCCCCCCCCCCCCCCCCCCCCCCCCCCCCCCCCCCCCCCCCCCCCCCCCCCCCCCCCCCCCCCCCCCCCCCCCCCCCCCCCCCCCCCCCCCCCCCCCCCCCCCCCCCCCCCCCCCCCCCCCCCCCCCCCCCCCCCCCCCCCCCCCCCCCCCCCCCCCCCCCCCCCCCCCCCCCCCCCCCCCCCCCCCCCCCCCCCCCCCCCCCCCCCCCCCCCCCCCCCCCCCCCCCCCCCCCCCCCCCCCCCCCCCCCCCCCCCCCCCCCCCCCCCCCCCCCCCCCCCCCCCCCCCCCCCCCCCCCCCCCCCCCCCCCCCCCCCCCCCCCCCCCCCCCCCCCCCCCCCCCCCCCCCCCCCCCCCCCCCCCCCCCCCCCCCCCCCCCCCCCCCCCCCCCCCCCCCCCCCCCCCCCCCCCCCCCCCCCCCCCCCCCCCCCCCCCCCCCCCCCCCCCCCCCCCCCCCCCCCCCCCCCCCCCCCCCCCCCCCCCCCCCCCCCCCCCCCCCCCCCCCCCCCCCCCCCCCCCCCCCCCCCCCCCCCCCGCGGATGTCTTCTTTCCTTGCTTACGAGGTGGAGGAGAAGGACTGCGACGCGCCGTAGAAGCCGGAGCGGCGGCGGGTCTCTTCCGCCCTTGCTGACGAGGCGGAGAAGGAGGAGGCTGGCTGCTCGGGCGCGCCGGCGCAGGCGGAGAAGGAGGCGGAGTGCCGCCACGCGCCGGAGAAGGAGCGGGCCGAGTGCCCTGATCGTCACTCGCCGGTGGAGGAGGCGGAGTGCCCTGACTCGCCGGAGGAGGAGGAGGAGGCGGAGGCGTCCAGTTCGGAAGGTTGATGAGATCCTTCCGCCATAGGCATGGAGTCTTCAGAGCAGAACCCAGCCGATACTCCCCTTCACCGGTAGGGTGGTCAAGCCGGAGGTCCTCAAATCCCTCCGTTATTTCATCGACCATCACCTTAGCATATCCTTCTGGAATCGGCCGGCAGTGAAAAGTTGAGTCGGGTTTAGTAGGATAAACAGAGCCAACAGCCGCCTTGACCTTCAAATTGCTCCATTGCGCCATAAGGTGGCAATTTTCAGCATCCGTGATAGCATCCACGGGATAGCTGGCAGGAGCCGTCAAGGCATGCTCTGGCTGAAGCAGCTCGGTGGAAGCCACGCTGCTTTTCCGCTGAGATGGCGGGGTAGCTTCGGGGGAAGCTTCGGCAGGTCGTTTGCTGCGATCTGCTTCTCGTTCCTCTAGCCCCATTACCCTTTCGTGCAGCGACTGCAGTTGGCTCTGCTCCAGTTTCTTCCTCCTCTCGTGGGTTTTGTAACCCCCTGCGTCCGGAAATCCAGCCTTCCACGAAACGGAGCCTGGCGTGCCTCGTGTCCGTCCAGGGTGCTCAGGATTGCCGAGGGCCATTGTGAGCTCGTCCTTCTCCCTGTCTGGAACGAACGTCCCTTGCTGCGCTGCTTCGATATATTGCTGAAGCTTCTTGACTGGTATGTCCAATTGTTCCTCCGTCCAAATGCACTTCCCTGTTATAGGGTCCAAGGATCCGCCGACCCCAAAGAACCCCCCCCCCCCCCCCCCCCCCCCCCCCCCCCCCCCCCCCCCCCCCCCCCCCCCCCCCCCCCCCCCCCCCCCCCCCCCCCCCCCCCCCCCCCCCCCCCCCCCCCCCCCCCCCCCCCCCCCCCCCCCCCCCCCCCCCCCCCCCCCCCCCCCCCCCCCCCCCCCCCCCCCCCCCCCCCCCCCCCCCCCCCCCCCCCCCCCCCCCCCCCCCCCCCCCCCCCCCCCCCCCCCCCCCCCCCCCCCCCCCCCCCCCCCCCCCCCCCCCCCCCCCCCCCCCCCCCCCCCCCCCCCCCCCCCCCCCCCCCCCCCCCCCCCCCCCCCCCCCCCCCCCCCCCCCCCCCCCCCCCCCCCCCCCCCCCCCCCCCCCCCCCCCCCCCCCCCCCCCCCCCCCCCCCCCCCCCCCCCCCCCCCCCCCCCCCCCCCCCCCCCCCCCCCCCCCCCCCCCCCCCCCCCCCCCCCCCCCCCCCCCCCCCCCCCCCCCCCCCCCCCCCCCCCCCCCCCCCCCCCCCCCCCCCCCCCCCCCCCCCCCCCCCCCCCCCCCCCCCCCCCCCCCCCCCCCCCCCCCCCCCCCCCCCCCCCCCCCCCCCCCCCCCCCCCCCCCCCCCCCCCCCCCCCCCCCCCCCCCCCCCCCCCCCCCCCCCCCCCCCCCCCCCCCCCCCCCCCCCCCCCCCCCCCCCCCCCCCCCCCCCCCCCCCCCCCCCCCCCCCCCCCCCCCCCCCCCCCCCCCCCCCCCCCCCCCCCCCCCCCCCCCCCCCCCCCCCCCCCCCCAGAACTATTCAGGAGGTGGAAGAAAGAGCTGAATAAGTTTGTCGAAAATAAAGAGACACCAGAATTCAAGGGCAGATATGAGAAGATCAGAGATCACTGGCCCGCATTTGTGGCCCACAAGACATCGGAAAAGAGTAAGAAGATGTCGGCGACAAACAAGCAAAATGCTGCGAAGAAGAAGCATCACCATCGCACGGGGTCAGGTGGCTACCTCGTAGCCCGGCCTAAGTGGGCCAAGACTGAGAATGATCTGGTTGATAAAGGGATCGAACCAGAGACAATTAACTGGCCAGACCGTTGCCGGACTTGGTTCTTCGGGGCTGGCGGAACCTTGGACCCTGTAACAGGGAAGTGCATTTGGACGCCCCCCCCCCCCCCCCCCCCCCCCCCCCCCCCCCCCCCCCCCCCCCCCCCCCCCCCCCCCCCCCCCCCCCCCCCCCCCCCCCCCCCCCCCCCCCCCCCCCCCCCCCCCCCCCCCCCCCCCCCCCCCCCCCCCCCCCCCCCCCCCCCCCCCCCCGATCAAATGGACATACCAGTCAAGAAGCTTCAGCAGTATATCGAAGCACCCCCCCCCCCCCCCCCCCCCCCCCCCCCCCCCCCCCCCCCCCCCCCCCCCCCCCCCCCCCCCCCCCCCCCCCCCCCCCCCCCCCCCCCCCCCCCCCCCCCCCCCCCCCCCCCCGGACGCAGGCGGTTACAAATGCCACGAGAGGAGGAAGAAAGTGGAGCAGACCCAACTGCAGGCGCTGCACGCTAGGGTACAAGCGATAGAGGAAC
>JAAAWM010010317.1:0-38608 GCA_036873465.1 Thinopyrum obtusiflorum | reverse complement strand
ATGTTTACATCTTATTTGCTTAGAACGACGGTAGCATAAATAAGATGATCCCTTGCTAAAATTTCAAGAAAGTGTTCCCCCTAACTATGCACCGTTGCGAAGGTTCGTTGTTTCGAAGCACCACGTGATGATCGGGTGTGATATATTCTAATGTTCGCATACAACGGGAGTAAGCCAGATTTACACATGCGAAACACTTAGGTTGACTTGACGAGCCTAGCATGTACAGACATGGCCTCGGAACACAAGAGACCGAAAGGTCAAACATGAGTCGTATAGTAGATACGATCAACATGAAGATGTTCACCGATGATGACTAGTCCGTCTCACGTGATGATCGGACATGGCCTAGTTGACTCGGATCGTGTATCACTTAGATGACTAGAGGGATGTTGATCTAAGTGGGAGTTCATTAAATAATCAGATGAACTTAATTATCATGAACATAGTCAAAAGATCTTTGCAAATTATGTCATAGCTTACGCTTTAGTTCTACTGTTTAAGATATGTTCCTAGAGAAAATTTAGTTGAAAGTTGATAGTAGAAATTATGCGGACTGGGTCCGTCAACTGAGGATTATCCTCATTGCTGCGCAGAAGGCTTATGTCCTTAATGCACCGCTCGGTGTGCTGAACCTCGAGCGTCATCTGTAGATGTTGCGAAACATCTGACATACACGTTTTGATGACTACGTGATAGTTCAGTGCATAATGCTAACAGTTTAGAATTGTGGCACCAAAGACGGTTTTGAAACGTCGCAGAACATATGAGATGTTCCAAAGACTAAAATTGGGATTTCAGACTAGTGCCCACGTCAAGAGGTATGAGACCTCTGACAAGTTTCTTAAGCCTGCAAACTAAGGGAGAAAAGCTCAATCGTTGAGCATGTGCTCAGATTGTTTGAGTACTACAATCGCTTGAATCGAGTGGGAGTTAATCTTCCAGATGAGATAGTGATGGTTCTCCATAGTCACTGCCACCAAGCTATTAGAGCTTCGTGATGAACTATAATATATCAGGGATAGACATGATGATCCTTGAGCAACTCGCGATGTTTGACACCACGAAAGTAGAAATCAAGTAGGAGCATCAATTGTTGATGGTTAGTAAAACCACTAGTTTCAAGAAGGGCAAGGGAAAGAAGGGATACTTCATGAAATGGCAAATCAGTTGCTACTCTCTTGAAGAAACCCAAGGTTGAACCCAAACCTGAGACTAAGTGCTTCTGTAATGAGGGGAACGGTCACTGAAGCAGAACTACCCTAGATACTTGGTAGATGAGAAGGCTGGCAAGGTCGACAGAAGTATTTTGAATATACGTACTTTACTAGTACTCCTAGTAGCACCAGGGTAATAAATACCGGTTCGGTTGCTAAGTGTTAGTAACTCGAAATAAAAGGCTACGGAGACTAGCTAAAGGTGAGATGACGATATGTGTTGGAAGTGTTTCCAAGGTTGACGTGATCAAACACCGCACGCTCCCTCTACCATCGGGATTGGTGTTAAACCTAAATAATTGTTATTTGGTATTTGCGTTGAGCATAGACATGATTGGATTATGTTTATCACAATACGGTTATTCATTTAAGGAGAATAATGGTTACTCTGTTTATTTGAATAATACCTTCAATTGTCTTGCACCTAAAATGAACGGTTTATTGAATCTCGATCGTAGTGATACACATGTTCATGCCAAAAGATATAAGATAGTAATGATAGTACCACATACTTGTGGCACTGCCATTTGAGTCATATTGGTATAAAACGCATGAAGAAGCTCCATGTTGATGGATCTTTGGACTCACTCGTTTTTGAAAAGATTGAGACATGCAAACCATGTCTATTGGTAGATATGCATGAAGAAACTCCATACAGATCGATCGTTTGGACTCACTTGATTTTGAATCACTTGAGACATGCAAATCACACCACATGGGCAAGATGACTGAAAGGCCTCGTTTTCAGTAAGATGGAACAAGCCCCCCCCCCCCCCCCCCCCCCCCCCCCCCCCCCCCCCCCCCCCCCCCCCCCCCCCCCCCCCCCCCCCCCCCCCCCCCCCCCCCCCCCCCCCCCCCCCCCCCCCCCCCCCCCCCCCCCCCCCCCCCCCCCCCCCCCCCCCCCCCCCCCCCCCCCCCCCCCCCCCCCCCCCCCCCCCCCCCCCCCCCCCCCCCCCCCCCCCCCCCCCCCCCCCCCCCCCCCCCCCCCCCCCCCCCCCCCCCCCCCCCCCCCCCCCCCCCCCCCCCCCCCCCCCCCCCCCCCCCCCCCCCCCCCCCCCCCCCCCCCCCCCCCCCCCCCCCCCCCCCCCCCCCCCCCCCCCCCCCCCCCCCCCCCCCCCCCCCCCCCCCCCCCCCCCCCCCCCCCCCCCCCCCCCCCCCCCCCCCCCCCCCCCCCCCCCCCCCCCCCCCCCCCCCCCCCCCCCCCCCCCCCCCCCCCCCCCCCCCCCCCCCCCCCCCCCCCCCCCCCCCCCCCCCCCCCCCCCCCCCCCCCCCCCCCCCCCCCCCCCCCCCCCCCCCCCCCCCCCCCCCCCCCCCCCCCCCCCCCCCCCCCCCCCCCCCCCCCCCCCCCCCCCCCCCCCCCCCCCCCCCCCCCCCCCCCCCCCCCCCCCCCCCCCCCCCCCCCCCCCCCCCCCCCCCCCCCCCCCCCCCCCCCCCCCCCCCCCCCCCCCCCCCCCCCCCCCCCCCCCCCCCCCCCCCCCCCCCCCCCCCCCCCCCCCCCCCCCCCCCCCCCCCCCCCCCCCCCCCCCCCCCCCCCCCCCCCCCCCCCCCCCCCCCCCCCCCCCCCCCCCCCCCCCCCCCCCCCCCCCCCCCCCCCCCCCCCCCCCCCCCCCCCCCCCCCCCCCCCCCCCCCCCCCCCCCCCCCCCCCCCCCCCCCCCCCCCCCCCCCCCCCCCCCCCCCCCCCCCCCCCCCCCCCCCCCCCCCCCCCCCCCCCCCCCCCCCCCCCCCCCCCCCCCCCCCCCCCCCCCCCCCCCCCCCCCCCCCCCCCCCCCCCCCCCCCCCCCCCCCCCCCCCCCCCCCCCCCCCCCCCCCCCCCCCCCCCCCCCCCCCCCCCCCCCCCCCCCCCCCCCCCCCCCCCCCCCCCCCCCCCCCCCCCCCCCCCCCCCCCCCCCCCCCCCCCCCCCCCCCCCCCCCCCCCCCCCCCCCCCCCCCCCCCCCCCCCCCCCCCCCCCCCCCCCCCCCCCCCCCCCCCCCCCCCCCCCCCCCCCCCCCCCCCCCCCCCCCCCCCCCCCCCTTGACGTGGGCACTAGTCTGAAATTCCAATTTCAGTCTTTGGAACATCTCATATGTTCAGCGATGTTTCAAAACCGTCTTTGGTGCCACAATTCTAAACCGTTAGCATTACGCACTGAACTATCACGTAGTCATCAAAACATGTATGTCAGATGTTTCCCAACATCTACAGACGATGCTCGAGGATCAGCACACTGAGCGGTGCATTAAGGACATAATCCTTCTGTGCAGAAATGAGGACAATCCTCAGTTAACGGACCCAGTCCGCATAGTTGCTACTGTCAACTCTCAACTAAATTTTCTCTAGGAACATATCTAAAACAGTAGAACTATAGCGCAAGCTACGACATAATTTGCAAAGACCTTTTGACTATGTTCATGATAATTAAGTTCATCTAATCAAATTATTTAATGAACTCCCACTTAGAAATACATCCCTCTAGTCATCTAAGTGATACATGATCCGAGTCAACTAGGTCGTGTTCGATCATCACGTGAGATGGACTAGTCATCATCGGTGAACATCTTCATGTTGATCGTATCTTCTATACGGCTCATGTTCGAACTTTCGGTCTTCCGTGTTCCGAGGCCATGTCTGTACATGCTAGGCTCGTCAAGTCAACCTAAGTGTATTGCGTGTGTAAATCTGGCTTACACCCGTTGTATGCGAATGTTAGAACCTATCACACTCGATCATCACGTGGTGCTTCGGAACAATGGACCTTAGCAACGGTGCACAGTTAGGGGGAACACTTTCTTGAAATTATGGTGAGGGATCATATTATTTATGCTACCGTCATTCTAAGCAAATAAGATGTAAAACATGATAAACATCACATGCAATCAAATAGTGACATGATATGGCCAATATCATTTTGCTCCTTTTGATCTCCATCTTCAGGGCGCCATGATCATCGTCGTCACCAGCATGACACCATGATCTCCATCATCATGATCTCCATCATCGTGTCTTCATGAAGTTGTCTCGTCAACTATTACTTCTACTACTACGGCTAATGGTTAGCGATAAAGTAAACTAATTACATGACGTATAAGTTGACACGCAGGTCATAAATAAATTAAGACAACTCCTATGGCTCCTGCCGGTTGTCATACTCATCGACATGCAAGTCGTGATTCCTATTACAAGAACATGATCAATCTCATACATCACATATATCATTCATCACATCCTTTTGGCCATATCGCATCACACGGTATATGCTGCAAAAACAAGTTAGACGTCCTCTAATTGTTGTTGCAAGTTTTTACGTGGCTGCTATAGGTTTCTAGCAAGAACATTTCTTACCTATGCCAAAACCACAACGTGATATGCCAATTTCTATTTACCCTTCATCAGGACCCTTTTCATCGAATCCGATCCGACTAAAGTGGGAGAGACAGACACTCGCTAGCCACCTTATGCAACTAGTGCATGTCAGTCGGTGGAACCAGTCTCACGTAAGCGTACGTGTAAGGTAGGTCTGGGCCGCTTCATCCCAAAATGCCACCGAATCAAGATAAGACTAGTAACGGCAAGTAAATTGACAAAATCAACGCCCACAACAACTTGTGTTCTACTCGTGCACAGAAACTACGCATAGACCTAGCTCATGATGCCACTGTTGGGGAAGGTAGCAGAAATTTAAAATTTTCTATGCATCACCAAGATCAATATATGGAGTCATCTAGCAACGAGAGAGAGGGAGTGCATCTTCATACCCTTGAAGATCGCTAAGCGGAAGCGTTCAAGAGAACGGGGTTGATGGAGTCGTACGAGTTACTAACACTTAGCAACTGAACCAGTATTTTAATACCCTGGTGCTACTAGGAGTACTAGTAAAGTACACATTAATATAACGTATATCCAAAATACTTCTGTCGACTTTGCCAGCCTTCTCATCTACCAAGTATCTAGGGTAGTTCCGCTTCAGTGACCGTTCCCCTTATTACAGAAGCACTTAGTCTCGGGTTTGGTTCAACCTTGGGTTTCTTCACTAGAGCAGCAACTGATTTGCTGTCTCATGACGTATCCCTTCTTTCCCTTGCCCTTCTTGAAACTAGTGGTTTAACCATCAACAATTGATGCTCCTACTTGATTTCTACTTTCGCGGTGTCAAACATCACGAGTTGCTCAAGGATCATCATGTCTATCCCTGATATGTTATAGTTCATCACGAAGCTCCAATAGCTTGGTGGCAGTGACTATGGAGAATCATCACTATCTCATCTGGAAGATTAACTCCCACTCGATTCAAGCGATTGCAGTCCCCCCCCCCCCCCCCCCCCCCCCCCCCCCCCCCCCCCCCCCCCCCCCCCCCCCCCCCCCCCCCCCCCCCCCCCCCCCCCCCCCCCCCCCCCCCCCCCCCCCCCCCCCCCCCCCCCCCCCCCCCCCCCCCCCCCCCCCCCCCCCCCCCCCCCCCCCCCCCCCCCCCCCCCCCCCCCCCCCCCCCCCCCCCCCGTCACCAATCACATAACTCATATGATACTATTACGTCATCGAACCTTAAGTGTACCGACCCTACGGGTTCGGGAACTATGTAGACATGACCGAGATGACTCCCCGGTCAATAACCAATAGCGGAATTTGGATACTCATATTGGCTCCTACATATTCCACGAAGATCTTTATCGGTTGAACCTCTTATATCATCATACGTTGTTCCCTTTGTCCTGCGGTATGTTACTTGCCCGAGACTTGATGGTCGGTATCCCATACCTAGTTCAATCTTGTTACTGGCAAGTCTCTTTACTCATTCCATAATACTTCATCCTGCAGCTAACTCATTAGCCACGGTGCTTGCAAGGCTTCTGTGATGCCGTATTACCGAGAGGGCCCAGAGATAACTTTCTGATAGACGGAATGACAAATCCCAATCTCGATTCATCACAACCCAACAGACACTTTCGGAGATACCTGTAGTGTACCTTTATAGTCACCCAGTTACATTGTGACGTTTGATAACACCCAAAGTATTCCTACGGTGTCCGGGAGTTGTATGATCTCATGGTCTGAGGAACATATATATGACATAGTGAAAGCAGTAGCACTAAACATAGCGATCGTGTGCTAAGCTACCGGTTGGGTCAAGTCCATCACGTCATTCTCCTAATGAGGTGATCCCGTTATCAAATGACAACTCATGTCAATGGTTAGGAAACCTTAACCATCTTTGATCAACGAGCTAGTCTAGTAGAGGCATACTAGGGAGATTATGTTTGTTTATATTCACACATGTACTAAGTTTCCGGTTAATACAATTCTAGCATGAATAATAAACATTTATCATGATATAAGGAAATATAAATAACAATTTTATTATTGCCTCTAGGGCATATTTCCTTCACGATAGCAGTAGCGCGGGTCAAACCGCGCTACTGATAAGAGTTAGTTGTGGCGCCGTATCAGTAGCGCGGCCACCCGCGCTACTGCTAAGCATTTAACCCGCGCTACTGCTAGGCTTTTCCCTAGTAGTGATTGGCTACCCTGTCGGCGTCCTCATCATCATCATCTTCAAATATCCACCGAGTATAGCCATCCATGAAACCAGTCATGAGCAGGTGCGCCATCAAACGGCCATCCTCATAGGGGTCGAGCCAAACTCCTCCTTTGCATCTTCGATATGGATATAAATGATGGAAATATGCCCTAGAGGCAATAATAAAATGGTTATTATTATATTTCCTAAATCATGATAAAGGTTTATTATTCATGCTAGAATTGTATTGATCGGAAACTTAAATACATGTGTGAATACATAAACAAATACCATGTCCCTAGTAAGCCTCTACTAGACTAGCTTTTTGATCAAAGATGGTTAAGGTTTCCTAATGATAGACATGTGTTGTCATTTGATAACGGGATCACATCATTAGGAGAATGATGTGATGGACAAGACCCATCTGTTAGCTTAGCATATTGATCGTTCAGTTTATTGATATTGCTTTCTTCATGTCAAATACATATTCCTTCGACTATGAGATTATGCAACTCCCGGATACCGGAGGAATACCTTGTGTGCTATCAAACATCACAACGTAACTGGGTGATCATAAAGATGCTCTATAGGTATCTCCGAAGGTGTTTTTTGAGTTGGCATAGATCGAGATTAGGATTTGTCACTCCGAGTATCGGAGAGGTATCTCTGGGCTCTCTCGGTAATACACATCATAAGCTTGCAAGCAAATAACTAAGGAGTTAGTCACGAGGTGATGTATTACGGAGAGAGTAAAGAGACTTGTCGGTAACAAGATTGAACTAGGTATGAAGATACCGACGGTCGAATCTCAGGCAAGTAACATAACGATGGACAAAGGGAATTACGTATGTTGTCATAACGGTTTGACCGATAAAGATCTTCGTAGAATATGTAGGAGCCAATATGGGCATCTAGGTTCCGCTATTGGTTATTGATCGGAGAGGTGTGTCGATCATGTCTACATAGTTCTCGAACCCGTAGGGTCCGGATGCTTAATGTTCGTTGATGATATAGTGTTATATGAGTTATGTTATTTGGTGAATGAATGTTGCTTGGAGTCCCGGATGAGATCACAGACATGACGAGGAGTCCTGAAATGGTCGAGAGGTAAATATTGATATATATAGGACGATAGTATTCGGACACCGGAAGTGTTTCGGAGGGTACTAGGTACTTATCGGGTCACTGGAAAGGAGTTTCGGGCACCCCCGGCAAAGCAATGGGCCTTATGGGCCAAGAGAAGGAACACACCAGCCCACAAGGGGTTGGTGCACCCCTATAGAGGCCGGCCCTATGATGAGGAGAAGGAAAGAAGGGAGGGAAAGGAAAGTGTGGAGTAGGACTCCCCCTTCCTTCCCTCTCCCCCCTCTTTCCTTCCCCCTTCTTCATAAAAGGAAAGGGGGGCGTAGGAGGAAAGGAGCCCTAGGGCCGACGGCCAGCCCCTTGGGGGGTGCCCTGGCTGCCCTAGGCTGCCTCCTCTCCCCTCCCACCTATATATATGTGGGGAGGGGGCGCCACACAAGGACACAACATTGTCTTAGCCGTGTGCGGCGCCCCCGTCCACCGTTTACTCCCTCAGTCATATTTTCATAGTACTTAGGCGAAGCCCTGCGGAGATCACTTCACCATCACCGTCACCACGCCGTCGTGCTGCCAGAACTCATCCACTACTTCGCCCGTCTTGCTGGATCAAGAAGGTGAGGACGTCACCGAGCTGAACATGTGCAGAACTTGGAGGTGTCGTACGTTCGGTACTTGATCGGTTGGAGCGCGAAGAAGTTCGACTACATCAACTATGTTACTAAACGCTTCCGCTTACGGTCTACAAGGATACGTAGACACACTCTCCCCCTCTCGTTGCTGTGCATCTCCATGGGTAGATCTTGCGTGTGCGTAGAATTTTTTTTGTTTTCCATACAATGTTTCCCAACAATAAAATCTCTGTCCGGTTATTTTCATTCATGTCCTACACCGCCGACCACAACCACCTTTCCACCATCATTCCACTGACCATCATGAACACCTACACGATAATAATAAACAAATTGATTATAAAAATGACCATCATGCATGCATCAAAGTCATACAAAAATTCGGCATGACCTTCCCTAAAAATAGGGCATATAGAGTTTGCCCGAAATTCGCCGAAACGGAAATAAATCGACATTTCGGCAAAACATAAGCAACTCAAGCACAATTCGGCGGCAACTCATGCCACACACACAATTTCAATCCTATCGCGTGATTATGTCATATCGCACACATACACATATCTCGATATCGAGCATGGTGATGATGATGTCGAATATCGGTGTCGCGACACACCTAGGGAATGATCAAAAGTGGGTAGAGCTTACTTCTTGACATGGCTAGATCTAGTTAGGGAGGTACATAGGTCACTTCATTAAATGGGTAGATCTACCTAGCTAGTTGGGGAAGGAGATGACTCTAACTAGTGGAGGGGGAGGAAAAAGATAAAGGAGGAGTTGCATTAATGGAGGTGGTGTAGTTAGCTGGGAGCAATAAAGAGAGGTAGAAGAAAGAGAGTAATGGGGGGAGAAGTAGTGAGGAAGAAGCAAAGTGAGGGAGAGAGGAGGTGGGAGCAAGGGGAAAGTGAAAGGAAGAGAGGATGGGGGAGGCGGAGGGGATGGGAAAATGTGGTTGCTGCGCTTTAGCAGCAGCGAGGGTTGGAAAACGCGTTGCTGCTAAAGTACGTAGCAGTAGTGCGCTCTTGCATCACGCGCTACTGCTATGTACGGCCCACCATGTGGACAAGTTCAAACTTAGCAGTAGCGCCCTTCCCTAAACATGCGCTACTACTATTTTATTAGCTGTAGCGCGGTTTGAAGAAGGGCTCTACAACAATACCTAGCCTGTCGGCAACGGTGTGGCAATTATAGTAGTAGCGCGTTTTACTCCTGCCGCGCTACTGCTATGTGTATAGTAGTAGCGCCCTTTTCCACAACGCGCTACTGCTAATTAGCAGCAATGCCTCCTTTTAACCAGCGCTACTGATAAGCTTCTGTGTATAAGGTTTTCCCTAGTAGTGTAATTGTGTTGGTTGTGTTTTTAGGAAATGAACTGTTGAACAGGCTCAGTAATTATTAAATAACATATTGAGGAATGCCGATGATTGGACACTCCCTGAACCACCACCCAAGCCAACTCCAAAGAAAAGAGGTATTCTATTCCTCAGTCCAGAAGATATGGAAGAAGCCAAGCAATCTATGAAAGAGAAAGGTATTAAATCTGAAGATGTTATGAATCTACCACCTATTGAGGAAATACATGGACTCGATATCCTGACACAAGTAGTAGAGGTAAATTCTCTTTATAGGTTCGATGAGGGTGATATTCCTTATAATAAATCTCCTAGTCGGTGTTTGGATGAATTTGATAATTTCATTATTAAGCAAGAAAACTTTAATAAATATATAAGTGATCAATTGAAACACAATGTTGTTATGATTCAACGCTTAAGTGATATGATTTTAGAATTGTTAATGATGTTAAAAGCTTATGTAAACACTCATCTATGCTCCAACCCCAGCTAGAACAGGTTGCTAAATCACAGAATGATTTGCTTAATGAGATGAATAGTAAAAACAATGATCATGCTATTAGGGTGTTGACTAGAGGAGGTAAATGACTCAGGATCCTCTATATCCTGAAGGCCATCCTAAAAGAATTGAAGAAGATTCATAGAGAGTTAATAATGATGCACCTAGCTCACCTAGGAAGAAGAAAAAGAATAAGGATAAAACTTTGCATGCTTGTAGTGAACCTACTATAGAAAAACCCTCTGAGAACCCCAATAATGTTTATATTTCTAATGCTTAGACATAGTCTGGTAATGAGCACACACCTAGTGATAATGATAATGATGATGCTAATGATGATCATATAGATACTCAACCAGACAATAATAAAGAATCTGATAATAAAATAGAAATAGAACCTTAACCTGAGCTTGATGGCCCATCTCCTAAGAATAAAAGATATGATAAAAGAGACTTTGTTGCTAGAAAACATGGGAAAGAAAGAGAACCATGGGTTCAAAAACCTATGCCATTTCCTAGTAAAGCTTTAAAAACCAGGGATGAAGAGGCTTTTAATCACTTTATTGAAATGCTTAGACCTTTATATCTATGAACGCCCTTGACTGAAATTATGAAAATGCCTCCTTATGCTAAATATGTGAAAGATATTGTTACCAATAAAAGGAAAATACATGAGGCTGAGATTTCTACCATGCTTGCAAATTATTCTTTCAATGGAAAAATACCTCAGAAGTTAGGAGATCCAGGAATACCACTACTACGAAAACGGCTATAGCTAATATGGACATTAATGGCGCACCATGTATGTGGTGCGCCACTGCTATATAGCAGTGGCGCACCAGATATAGGTGCGCCATTAATGTCCTCATTACTAATGGCGCACCTGGTGTGTGGTGCGCCATTACTAGTTTTGAAAAAAAAAGATAAAAAAATTGTTAGCAGTGGCGCACCAGGGGATAGTGCGCCATTACTAGTTCTAACTAGTAATGGCGCACTGTCCACTGGTGCGCCACTACTAGCATGTTTTTTTTTCAAAACTAGTAATGGCGCACCACTACCAGGTGCTCCATTAGTAACCCTGGTTACTAATGGCGCATTCTTAGGTGGTGCGCCATTGGTAACCTGTGAGCAGCTAGATATTTTGGACAGCCACCTACCACACTCACTTTCCCCACTTCATTCTCTCCACCTCTGCCAAGCTTGGTCTCGGCTGCCTCCTCCTCCTCACCTCATTTGCACCATAGATTCACCCAAATTAAGTGGTTAAATTTCCTTTTTTTGATAGGTAAGTAAGGGGAAAGCTTTCTTTATGTTCTAGATCTACTTTTTTTCTCCCTCCAACAACGTACACACTTTTTATGGCCTAGATCTACGTATGTTTGTGGTGTTGCATATGTTTGTGGTGTTGCATATGTTTGTGTTTGCAGGTACCGGTATTTGAAATGCGATAGTTGCCAATATTTTGCCGGAATGTTGATTCATTTCCATTTCGGCGAGAATTTGGCACTATGCATTATTTTTGGTCCTATTTTTAGGCAAAGTCATGCCAAATTTTTTTTGTTCTAAAATATCATTTTGCTCTACCCCACAGGCAACCATGGTCCGCACGATGACCGAAGGCATCGTGAATAGGTTTTTGAGCTCCGCGAAGGCCGAGATGCTTCAAAAGAACGAGACGGAGATAAGATGTCCGTGTTGAAGATGCAAGCTGAAGAGCCTTATGGACCCAGATTCCGTACAGGTGCGGGACCACCTGCTCTTGCGTAGTTTCATGGATGGCTATCGGTGGCAAGGTGATGAAGATGACTATGAAGTCGTCCATGGGGGCCGGGCAAGAAATGAGGAAGGGCAGCAAGATCACGACCGCGGCGAGGGCGGGCGAGAAGACAAAGAATCTCTAGGACTTGATCATGAAGTAGATGCAGTACACAGTCATCATGTAGAAGATGCCGGACATGATGATGAGGAAGGTCAAGACGAAGGGCATGATCATGAAGATGAAGATGCCGGAGCAGACGACGATGGACCATCGATGGGCTGGGTGCAGGACCCTCATATTCAAGAGCTGCTTCTCAAGCAGACGGATAACGCAAGAGCTGCCGCCCGAGGGAAAGCCAAGCTGGACCAACTGGAGATAGACGTGGTTACTCCATTGTATTTCACCACCATGGTTATACCCGAAGCCAAATCCAAGACCGCGGGCGCAAACGTCACCGCGAAAAATGAGCCATGGGTACTGGCTTCCCAAGTGGACCAATGCTTCTTCATTAACGACCCGTCAAAGCCCAGTCGTGTTGACGTGAGGAGAGGCAAAAGGAAGATCATCGGAATGGATGGAGTCGCCAATGAGCAAGACTTCGACAAGTACGACGACCCGAAGATGGAACATGAAGACAACGATGAAGTGCCATACACCACAAGAAGAAGCAGGACCACCCTACCTAAAGGACGCCCGTTCAAGAGAAGAACTCCATTTGCGAAAAAGAAGGGCAAGAAGATTGTGAAAAGATAGCTAGCTAAGATAGATTGTATTTAAATTGTAGTCTTCATTTCTCGATTGTATTTCGACATATGGAAATGACATTTCTTCTGTTCTAGTCCTCGTGAATATTTATTTATGTTTATTCTGGTATTTATGTTTATTCTGGTATACCAATTTTTATTTATGTTTATTCTGGTATTGAATTTCTAACTCACAAAAAGTATTGAATTTGTTAATATTTTTTGAACTCATGAATATTTTTAAATTTCATGGGCACTTTTTGAATTCATGAATATTTTTTCAAATTTGATGATATTTTTTCATATTCATAAATGTTTTACCAATTCACAAATGAATGCAACCAAAAATCCAAAAAAAAAGTTACTAATGGCGCACCAGGAGAAGGTGCGCCATTGCTATCAAGGTACTTATGGCGCACCCCTTGGAGGTGCGCCATTGGTATACAAATTTTTATTTAGGTTTATTCTGGTATTGAATTTCTAACTCACAAAAAGTATTGAATTTGTTAATATTTTTGAACTCATGAATATTTTTATATTTCATGGGCACTTTTTAAATTCATGAATATTTTTTCATATTCATAAATGTTTTCTAAAAAATTATTAGATGCAACTAAAAATCCAAAAAAATATTTTCAAATAACAAATTTGATGATATTTTTTCATACTCATAAATATTTTCAAATAATAAATTTGATGATATTTTTTCACATTCATAAATGTTTTCAAATTTGATCATCATTTTCTAAAAAATTATTAGATGCAACTAAAAATCCAAAAGAAAAAGTTAGTAATGGCGCACCAGTGGAAGGTGCGCCATTGCTATCACTGTGTTTATGGCGCACCCCTAGAAGGTGCGCCATTGCTAACCTTCCCCCCCCCCCCCCCCCCCCCCCCCCCCCCCCCCCCCCCCCCCCCCCCCCCCCCCCCCCCCCCCCCCCCCCCCCCCCCCCCCCCCCCCCCCCCCCCCCCCCCCCCCCCCCCCCCCCCCCCCCCCCCCCCCCCCCCCCCCCCCCCCCCCCCCCCCCCCCCCCCCCCCCCCCCCCCCCCCCCCCCCCCCCCCCCCCCCCCCCCCCCCCCCCCCCCCCCCCCCCCCCCCCCCCCCCCCCCCCCCCCCCCCCCCCCCCCCCCCCCCCCCCCCCCCCCCCCCCCCCCCCCCCCCCCCCCCCCCCCCCCCCCCCCCCCCCCCCCCCCCCCCCCCCCCCCCCCCCCCCCCCCCCCCCCCCCCCCCCCCCCCCCCCCCCCCCCCCCCCCCCCCCCCCCCCCCCCCTGGCCGTGCCGGCCCCGTCGAGGCTGCAGTCCCTCCACTCCTCCGCCGCCTCCTGCGTCGAGGTGCTTGCCGCCTCCGCCGCCCTCGCCTTCCCCTACCTCCGCGGCTGGTCCTTCCACTTCGATGCGCCAGACACCCACCACCCCAAGGTACTGCCTTTCCCAATCTCGCCTCCGTCCTCTTCCTCACCGGCCGCCGGCCAATGTGTCTAGCCTGCTGATCTTTCGCCCTCCTGTCTGCTAGGTTTGCGTGCAGACGAGCACCTCCGCCGGCCTGGACCAGATCCTGCCCTGGCTCTTCTACCACAAGGTCGTCGGCGTCGCGCACTTCCTGCTCTTCGTCGAGGGCACGGCCGCCAAGCCCAGCGTCGCCGGCGTCCTCGAGTCCATCCCCGTGCATTCCTCACCTGAGATTTCCAAGAAATCCAGTACCACCAAGTCTGAATCTCTGCTTGTTTGTTCTGAGTCTGAGTCTGAATCTCTGTCACTGTTTCTGTTTTAGGGGGGTGAAGGTGGTGTACAGAACCAAGGAGCTTGAGGAGCAGCAGGCCCGGAGGTCCGAAACAATCTTTGACACCCATTCTTTCTGATGATGCATATTATATATTCTGACAAACATAACTGTCATTCAGAACAACACAACTCTGATTTTTTGATAGGTTGTGTGAGTAAAACACAATTTTACATTTTATAGTTGACAATCATCATGTTTGAGCAGTGAACATGACAGGTTAATTTCAGATATGATGCTGTTTATACATTTCAGATATGACACTCTTTGGAGATTTGTAAAATCCAGTGCTTGTGTATCTGCTGTTTGGATTAAGAAATATGAATAGCACATCCTAGGACATGAATTAGAATTATGAATAGGACATCCTAGGACCTGGGACATGACTAAACCATTTTTGAGTAAATTTCCAACAAATACACAATAAATTTGTGCTGCTTTGTGCTGCAAAGTTTGTGGTCACGAGTAGGAGTAGATGAACATTTTGTGGTTCTGCTAGGACTTGCTCCAGATTTTTTAACCCTAGGATTTCTTTTTTTTTAGTTCTTTTCTTACAGAAAATTTACTGAAAATTCAGAAACTTGGAGTAACCTGTGGACTGTACTTTTGTGATCTCCTACTCCTGAATCTTACTACTACAAGCACAAGCAGTACAAATAAGACTATAATTTACTCTGAATTTTGACAGTAAGAAGAAGAATGAAAATGCAAGGAGTAAATAAGAATAAGAATAAGAATTTTTCTTATGATATGATGATGTGGCAAATCACTAGCAGACAACTGCCAAGAATGCAGGACTATTTTACTCTGCCTAAGAATATGCATGTCTTGTTTTCTAGTTATGGATATTGTATAGTACTGCATATCTTGTTTTTTTGTAATATAATGCTTACCAAAGGTTTCAATATTTTGCTGTTACCATTGTTCTTTGAGCATAATTCTTTTTCATTTCCTACTACCCTTATTCTAATTCTCTTAAATTGCTATGTTGTGTGTAATGGAATTAGATCTTGGATCTGCTAGTGGACTTTGGGAGTTTGTTTACCTGGCACCATTCAGTCAAGTAGCCATTCATGTGAACTTTTATTTTGTCCATATGAAAGCAGAGGACCATATGGTCTGTGGCCTTTTCATCCATCATTTACACTGTGAATCCAACACCAGTGGTGCTGCTTTGTTTCTGTGATCATATTGTGGTGCCTGGCACATTTGCCCCATCACTTCGTTACCCCTTTCTCCTGAAATGTTGATTAATTTCCATTTTGGTTGAGATTGGGGCACTCCTAGGTCAAGAAAATTAGCAAAGGTCATGCCCAATTTTCTTGACTTAGAAGGTGCCCGATTCTCAACCGAAACAAAAATTAATCAGCATGTATCTTGACATCAACCAATAGTAGTGATCTAGTGCTTTAGTGGTTGGATTAGTTTAGTATTTTTTCACACACTCAAACACCCTTGCTTGCCATGTGTATGAGAGAGATAGTGAGAGGAGACAAGAAGAAGGGGGTTAGGAAGATGCTGCCTGCTCATCAAAGCTAACCATCTCCCCCTTTTCACCCCTTTTACTTTGTCTTTTGTGGGTTGCAAGGAAGCTACTGCTTCCATCCCAAAACACCTAGCAACAACACACTAACAGGTTCCATCCCAAAACACCTAGGCAATATCACAAACATCTCTCAATTGTTCCTTGACAATAACCAACTTTTTGGTGACATTCCTCGAGAATTAGGTTATTTGGTCAACTTAGAGATCTTCTTCCTTGACAATAACCAACTTTTTGACCAAACTTTTTTCCTATTTAGAGCGAACATGGCCCACAACGATGAGGCCGACGGTTCGGGCAAGCAATTCTGGGAGCTGTCCCAGGAGATGGAGGAAGAACCTCACCGCTATGAGGACGCCGCGGAAGACACCGATCCCGACTACACAACCCCTAGTGGCGTCGGGGATGACACCACTGATGGTGCCGCCGAGGATGCCACCACTGATGATGGCAGCGCACGCACAGATGGCAGCCAACCGAAGAGGCAACGGAAGGACCGGCGCCCGAACATGCTCGGCACCGTCAAGAAGGAATTTACTGAAGTGTCCTCCGGTGGGCATCCAACGGCGCCCAAAGAATTAGTCAAGGGGTACGCGAGACAGCTCGGGTGCATTCTTCGGAGCACCGTCTCGATCAACAACGAGAACCTAAGGCATCGTGACCGAGGGAATTTGCGCAACCTCCTCTTCACGAAGCTGCACAAACGATACAAGTTCCCCGGTGACTTCGCAAACACACGCCTCTCAGGGAATAAAGTGAACAGTGCCGCCCTCATGAAGATGAGCACGGCCCTGGCTACTTGGAGAGCCGTGGTGAAGAGAAGGATTGAAAAAGGTGATAGTTATGAGAAGATCAAGGAGACAAATCCTTCGATCAGCGAAGCTGACTACCTGGAGTTCAAGATCAAGTGCGAGAGCAACACAACAGCGGAATCAAGTCAGTGGGGGAAAGATATGCGGGACTTGAACTTAGGGGTCCACAAACTCAGTCCCGGCGGTTACAGAGTGGCGGAACCTATGTGGGACAACGAGGACGCGGAGCGTGCCGAGCAAGGCCTATCGCCCCTCTTCGATAAATACCGTGACAAGCAGACCAGGAACTATGTCAGGGCCCAGTACAAGATTGACCCGGTAACAAAGGAGCTTACCACGGATCCGAAGACCAAGGTGCTTGAGCTTGTTCTGGTAAGGAATACACCCCCGCGTAATTAGCTCCATATGGTTGCATTCTAATTAATGAAGCCAAATTTCTAAATGGTTCACGTTCCTTCCACAGGACACTGAAAGCAGTAGCGCGGGGTCATCTAAGAGCTCCCCTTGGGACACCACTTTAAATAGGGCGTTGAACGTAATGAAAAACAAGGATAAGCTCAGTAAGCCATCGTCAGCTGGTCGTGTGGCCGGCAAAGGCTTGTCCACGAAATGGTCGAAATACTATACCGCTGGGCGAAAGGAGAGAAAGACCAGCTCGGAAAGCCAGGAGCGCGAGGTTCAAGAACTCAAGGCACAAGTGGCGAGGATTCCGGAGATAGTCGAAGAGCAAGTGCGAGACCAACTGGGAGCGACGATCACCGCCATTGTGCCTAACTTGATTGAGGGGCTGCAGGCATGGATTACGGGTGGCCAACAAGGGCCGCCCTCGATTCCCAGCTTCACAGGCAGCAACTCGCACAAGGTGCCGGCGGCGCCATTGGTGTCTCCGGCGGAGGCGGCATTGGTGTCTCCGGCGTCGGCGCCGGCATTGGAGCTTAATGCACACGAGTGTGGGAAGAATACGCCGGCCGACACCTCGGCAGCAAGCGGCCCCTCCGTCACTTGCACGCCCGCCATTGGCGGTGCTTCGACATTAGCCGAGCTCGACGCCATCACGGTAACTAATTAAGCCTCTCGGCCGATGACTTCATCTCCTTGCCTTTGACTGGGCATCCCTGACGCCCTACATGTTTTCGTAGGGCGCCGCCGACGTTCCATGCACTCTCCTGCACTTCGTGGACGGCAAGTTGATCTATGTTGCCAAGGCCAGAATCGTTCAACCGGGCAGCCGCGTGTTCCACGGTGATCCGATGCCACCCACCGTGTATAGGGTTCAACTGGTTCGGGTGCTGCGGGGCTTCGACGACTTGTTACCTCTGTATCGACCCCCTGGGGCCGACGAAGATGATGTGATGACCCTCAGCGCCTGCATAAGCTGGCCCATGCTTTGGCTGAAGAGCCAGATTCGTTTGGGGGCGGGGGACACCAACCCACAGACAACACCGCCAGTCGTGCCGGCGCCAAGCCATGGCAAGACCGCCGCAACGCTACCGCCGTCAGCTGATCTGGACATGCATATGTGGCACAGGATCCGGACGACGACGGCGGTACATTTACCAACATCGATAAGTACTTCAACGAACATGGGTATGATGACGAATTCTTGGGGCCTCCTTCTCAAGAACCCAACCCTGCAAAAGACGATCGCGATCTAGCTGGTACCGCGGAGAAACCCAATTGCAACAGGCGTCGTCTGGCATTCAGTTCTTAGGAGACGCCTCCAGCTGCCACCTTCACCGAGCCTCAGATAGCCGAGGTGCAAAATATTATCAGCCCCAACACACTCAAGAAGGTGGTCTCTGAGCAGAACTCGATCCCATTACAGCATAAGAAGCTGAATGGACGGAAAAGAAAGAATAACAAGGGTGCGAGCCAGCCGGCACCGAGTACGATCCGTGCTCAGGACGGGCCACCTTCACCTAAGGATATCTCGAGGAGGGTGCATGTGGCGGGTAGGCCGATGCTACCGACTAATCTGCTCAATGCTGCAACGGGTGCTATGCGGAGTCTCCATGACAGTGTTCTTTCTTTGGAGAAGCAGCGTCTCTCCGAGAATGATGTGGCATACCCGGTTTTCGTGGCCAAGGTGCCAGAGGGCAAGGGCTTTGTCGATAGCGCCATCGGGGGTATGATCGTCCTGCGGTTTGATGACATCTTTGCTATGTTTAACCTTCATCCGCTGCACTACACCTTCGTTCGGCTATTTTCGCTGAGTATGGAGATGCGGATCATTAGAGACAAGACCCCGGACATCGTGATAGTCGACCCCTTCTACATGCGTGCCAAGATCTTGGGCAGCGCTGGGGACCGGCAAGTCACGAGTTCATACCACGAAGGCGTCATTCTGGCGAACCCAGATAAGGATAACTTCCTCGTGCCTTACTTTCCCGAGTAAGTCATCCCCTCACCGCCCTGTAACATATGATTTCTTAGATTTTGATCGTTCTTTTTTTTTCTAACATTCCGTGTTTTGTGCAGTGACACACATTGCACACTCATCCTATTAAGCCCGAACTATTCCATGGCCACGTATTTTGACTCGGACCGTCAGTCGAAGAAAGACTACACCAATATCAAGAAAGTTCTTGATGATGTTCTCCCTGGCTACGCCAAATCTGGAGGCACCTTCAGGAGGCCAATTTTTAGGTACGGCAAGCACGTGTTCACCCACGTAACGATGTTCCCCTGCGTCAAGCAGCCACCTGGCGGTCAGAAGGATGCCTACTACGCCCTCCATCACATGCGGGCGATCGTACGGGACCATAATCACCTTCTGCTACCAAATAGTCTCAAAGATTGGGCCGCACGCTTGTCGGCAATCCAGGACGCGGACCTCAGACAAGAATTCTTTCGCATCCAGTCGGAGTTTGTGGAAATCATCCATCAAGATGTCCTTCGTACCTCGGGGCAGTTCTACCTCAAATATCAACCGTCCAACAGTGAAATAGAAACAACGCTACAAATGCAGGCTGACAACGACCGCACATTCATGTCCATCACGAAAGATGGCGGCTTCATCCACGCTCCGGTCCCTGAGTCGAGTCGAAAGTAGTGATGCTATGTAGTTCTGAAAGATCGATTAGCTCATGTTGTAATTAAACTTTAATGAACTTGTATGTCTCTTTGGTTTGGATAGTCGTTCAACTTATATGTAATCGATGCTATTTATTAGTAGGACCATGAATCGTGCTATTAATGTGTTGCTTTTCTCTTCCGATCCTTTTGTTGCATACTTATATATTGCTTATGTATTGTCTGTGAATTGCTACTAACGTTTTGTTTGTCTAGTGCATAGAGATGCCGTAATATGTCGTGTACAAGGGTAAGGTTCCCGGAGTCTACGACGACTGGGAGGAGTGTCGGAGACAGGTTCACCGTTTCAGCGGTAACAGTTACAAAGGGTACACCACTAGGGCGGAGGCGGAAGCTAGATACGCACGCTATCTAGCGGGAGAGAGGAGGGAGCAGAGGAGGAACCGGATGAAGACCAGTTTCATCGTGATGATGCTCATCGTGACCGCAGCTCTCTTCTATGTGATGGTAGTTTAGATATCGACTTGTAATGTGAAGACAAACTCGCTACTCGCGGTCTCGAGACTTGTAATGTTCTAACTTTGTTCGGTATTTTGAATTCGGAGACTAATATGATGAATTGTATTCGGAGACTAATCTTCTATTGTATTCGATAAATCTGTTGTTTATATGTTGTGCTGTTTATATTCTGTGCTGTAATGTATTTTGTAACCTGTGCAAATATCAGAAAAGCAAAAAAAAATCCTAATATTCATAGTACTGGCGCACCTTGTTGAGCATTAGTGGCGCACCAGGGCTAAATACCAATGGCGCATTATGGGGCATAGTAATGGTGCACTTGGGGGCATACGTGAAGGTAAATATGGCCCCCTAGGAGGCATAGTAGTGGCGCACCATTGGACATAGTACTGGCGCACTGCCAGGTGCGCCACTATTATCTGGTATACTAATGGCCCACCAGGGGTGCGCCATTAGTACTTGTTACTAGTGGCGTGATGATAGTGGCGCACCTATAGTGCGCCATTAATGGCCAAAACAGGTGCGCCACTAATAGGCCTTTTCCTAGTAGTGTACTACTATACCATGCTTCACTAAAAATAATTATGTTCAAACTGCTTTGTGTGATTTAGTAGCTAGTGTTAGTTTTATGCCTTTCTCTCTATATCAAAGGCTTGACTTGAGTAAGTTGACACCTACTGAAATTTCCTTGCAAATGGCCAATAATTCAACTGCTATACCTGTCAGTATTTGTGAGGATGTTCCTGTTGTGGTTGCTAACGTTACTATCTTAATGGAATTTGTTATTCTTGATATGCCCGAGGACGACAACATGTTGGTTATCCATGGTAGACCTTTTCTGAATACTACATGGGCTGTTATTGATTGCAACAAGAGCAAAGTCACTTTTCATGTTAATGGCAATGAACATACGGTATATTTTTCAAATAACACAAATAAATTGAATAGCCTCAACTCTATTGAAAAAGTTATGACAATTACTATTGGAGATTTTGAGTTTCCTCTTTCGGTTCATGAAAGAAATATCAAACTCTTATTGTTGGGACAACGCATATCCCAGTCGAGGTAACCTAGTGCTATACAAAAGTTCTTCGGTTTTATGTCACCCGAAAATAGTTTGTTAATAAGACTTGATCAACCTTATTAATGGATTCGTTTTGAGGGGCATATGGTTGACGAATCTAGTAAGCACAATCTTCTGTAATATTAGTTTACTCTCTGTTATTTTAAGTTTAATAAAGTAAAATGCGATGCTTATCATGTTTTCTAAATTATCCGTGCAATAGAAAATGACCCAAAAATAAAAGTGCTCAGAATGTCGTAAAATTTTAACATGATTTTTTATTGAATATTTAAGATTTTTTGGCACTAGACACACCCCAGGGGGGTGCACCTGCTGTCCACAAGGCAACAGGGCATGCCCACCCCCCAGGGCGCGCCATGATGCCTTGTGGGGTGCACAAGACCCCACTCACTTAGTCCACCAGCCCATTGCTTCTTCCTCCTCCAGAAAAAATCGTGGTAGCTCTTGTTCTTGTGTCCTTGCTCCAAAAACCTGACATTTTCGATCTCTTTGCTTGGAGCTCCGTTTTGAAACTGTTTTGGGGGATTGCTCCTCGATATGTGACTCCTCCATTGGTCCAATTAGTTTTTGTTTACTGGTTTATATTTCACTTATTTTGCTGCTGTCGGTGACCAAGAAAATGAGCTTGCATGTTGAATTCATTTCGTTCTAAGTAGTTTGAATGCTTGATATGGCCTCTATACACTTGCAGGAGTTGTTGCTATCAATTTTGCTAAGTTTTGTTAACATCTTTTCGTGGCCCAGAAATTTTAGAATTTTTTTCAGGAAGATGAACTTGTTTAGGAGAGGTTCTTCGAGCCGAAGCTCCAAGGGAGTTTCATGTGGAGCACCGGATCTCCACCTCCCTCACAAAGTGGAGGTGCGGCCGTGCGAGTGGCCATGCATCTCATTCACGAGTGAGGCCGGTTTCCAATACGAGTTCGTACAATTCGTGGCAAACGCCAGCTTGACAAACTTCCTCGCAGATAAGTGCGACCAGTATCAACTCCTCACAGATAAGTGCAAAATTTTCATTTCATGCCTAGACTTGCAATCCCTATGGTGCATTTTCATTTATATGATCAACCCTTTGAAATACCGTTTAATAGGTTCTGTGAAATATGGATGATTCCTTCTAAGGGCGAGTTGAGGGAACCTGTAAAATTAGATTTTCCCTCTTTTCATAAAAAAAGACCTTGAAGTTCAAATTTAAATAATTGAGCAGTTTAATATTTATTACATAATTAGGACTTTTTCGTTACTAATGAATAACACCAAGAAGTCCTAATTAAAAAAATGAAGCTGTTTGATGTTTGTAAAAACTCAGATTTTCCCCAATACTAAAGATTAAAACCAAGAAGATTAATTTTAAAAAATGGAGTAGTTCGATGTATATAAAAAAACTCAGGTTTTCTCGTTACAAGAGAATAAAACCAAGAAGTTCAATTGGAAAAAGAGGAGCAATTTGATATTTATTTGAAAAAAATAGAGTTTTTTTCCAGTTACTAAAGAATAAAACCAATAAGTTCAATTTAAAATAACGAAGAAGTTCGATGTTTCTAACAAAACTCCAATTTTCACATTTCTAGAAATACAGAAAGAAGGTAAAATAAAAAAGGTAGAGCCGTTCGATGTCTATAAAAACCTCAGATTTTTTACGTTACTAAAGCGAAACAGAGAGAAGTCCAAATTGATAATAGCCGGAAGTTCACGTACTCCATGGTGTGTGTTTCGTATGAGAAAAAAGGAATAAAAAGGCGAAGTATAAAATTTTGTTGCTAGAAGTTCAACTGCTCAGCCTAGTAAAGTTCAAAAAGTTTCTCCTATTCAACAACTTTCCAAGGGTATATAATATTCTTATTAGAAAAAAAAGGTTAAACAAATTGGTGTATGTTGTTCGAAACAAAAGTTTAACCGTGTTAGAAAAAAGTTGCGTCTTTTCAACAGGTTTCTAAAGGTATATCATTTGTGCGACTCCGACGAACGGGTGAGGAATTGCGAACAAAAATACATGACAAAAGTTCAAAGTGAAAGCAGTGAGCAGTTCAACTGCTACACAGAATGTGTTTCAGATGAAAATAACAAAATACAAAACTAAAAGACTAAAATGTTTGAGAAGTTCACGTGCTCCTCCCCGCACGGTTCAAAATTTATATTGCGAGACGTCCGACCTTCAATTACATGTTAAAAAAATGGCAAAAACGATTTTGTTTTTGCCAGTTTTAAAACTGCTCTCAAACGGCAACGAACTTGTGACAACTGTCTAGATGAAAATTTTGCTCCTATTCATAAGCTTTCCAATGATATATTATATGCTACCTTTCGAAGAACGGTTTAAAAGTTTCATGTATACAATTAAAAACACATTTTTAGGTATTCAAAAAAGTCTTTCACACCGTTGCGAGTATGAAGTTACGTGTTCTCAACAGCTTTCCATCGGTATATCATTTGCTCAATTCCGATGAGTGGTTGGGGAGTGACGGGAAGAAAATATCACGTCAAAAACAGAGTGAAGTTCAAACACACATGCCCCAGAAGTTCAACTTCTTCACGCAGTGCATTTCCGAAGACTCTGTTTCAGCAATGAAGGCAGAACGCATGATCTCGCCATTTTCAAAATTACGTAAAAACGGATGGGAATCAAAGAAAAATTTCTAAATGAGAAAGTTTCGCATTTTTTATAGCTATCCAACAAAGTTTGCCCCATTTCAACAAAGTTTGCGAAAATTATGGCCAAAAACCAATTTTAGCCATTTTCAAAATTGACTTAAAACCGTAATGAATTGGGAGAAACATTATATACAAAAAAAAAATCGCATTTGTTCAGGCTTTCCAATGCCATATCATTTGCTGCATTCCGACAAACCATTTAGAAAAAAACCTAAAAATACAAACTCGGAGGAATTTTGACCGTTTTCTAAATTACTTTTAAACCGTTCAAAATTAGAAAAAACTTTCTATATGAAAAAGAAGCGCATTTTCATAAGCTTTCCAACGCCATATCATTTGCATCAATCCGACTTGCCATTGTCAAATTACACCCAAAAAATGAGCTCGGCTGTTAGGTTTGAGAAATTCCGCCATTTTTCAAATTGCTCTTTAACCGTAGGAAATTTCAAAAAAACGTTATATATGTGGAATGAGTGGATTTGCAGCAGCTTTCCAACGCCGTGTTATTTGCCTCATTCCGATAAACGGCTTAGAAATGGTTTTAAAAATACGATTCGCGTTTTTTTGTATGAATAAAAACGGTTTGTAAAACTGCTCTTAATCCGTGTAGATTTTGACAAAAATTTATTTTAGGTTGTGATCCATGTGTCGACAATTTTCCAATGCACCGTATTGGACAATGTTCATGGAAGTTCAAGCTCTCCATGGGTGAAATTCAACTACACTACTACTACAACGGGTCGGGTAGTTATCAGAATAGTGTGTGTGTGTGTATATATATATATATTAATTTGCATTTTTTAACACCCGAGGACTATGCCACCCCTCTGGGTGGCAGTGCCACCCCCTGTTATCCCCGTTCAATGCATGCCTCTTGATCCATGCAAACATTATGCTATCGTCAATCCTTCACCGGGATTCAGTTAATGAAGGATGCTAATGATCACACTAATACGGTTCCAGTACAGTATGTGTTAGACTAGGGGTATCAAAATATCAGGTCCTGGATATTTAACCAAAAAGATCCCCTAATAGCATAAAAAGTGGTATAACTTACTAACTTTCTGTAATGGTACCAAAAAATTGGTTGGTGATTAAGACCTATATTCCTAAAAGAAGTTCCCCATGAACTCAAAAAAGATTCCCCAAAAACGATTCATGCGTATACACACCTATCAACATTTAACCTTGTTAATACTTAGTGCTATGAACTCATCTCAGTGCAATTAGACAAATGGAAGACTAATCAATGGCAGACCTAAAAGATGCTACACGGATCTCAAAGCCAGATCAGACGGAAGCCAGATGGGTGGCAATGCCTATAGGGTCGCGCTATTCGTCACCCTGGGTGAGGAATAGTTATTCTTCACCCTCTCTCTATTTTGACATCAATGCATCGTATTTTTACGTTTCGTAAATTTTGTCTTATTTCATACATAAAAATAGAACGTAAGAAAATATGTACTCGCCATAAAAAATATTTTGTGTTACGTAAAATTACGAATGTAAAAACATATTGTAAAACATACATAAAATGTGATTTTTCTGGTCTTATAACCTATATTTTTGTTTTTTTATACCAAATTTTACATATTGAATCAGTATGCATGTAAGTATTTATATTCTAAACGTAATTTATTTAGGAAGCGATCGTAAGATTACCTCGGGTGAAGAATAACTTATTCTGCACCCTGGGTGATGAATAGTAACACTATATATATACAGCCGGACTATTCTGATAATATTAGCAGAATAGTTATTCTGATAACACTTCCGCACTGCACGCTCAACGCGAGGGCACTGCACTTTCTGTAGCAAGGGTACTGCAATACAGAGACTAGTGAACTTCGTGTCAAAAAAAACTGCAGTGTTTTTTTGTTACCTTTTTCGCTATAATTTTTTAACCGTTTATCAAAATGAGGCGTGTAATATACGGTTGGAAAGTTATGGATTAGGCGCAACTTCACCATGTTGAACACTTTTCGAGATTCTTCATGGTTTAAGAGAAGTTTCGAAAACGGTGCGGCACATGAAGAGTGGCAGCGAGCATTTTTTCGTGTTTTTTTCTAAACCGCTCGTCGGAATGAAGCAAATCATACGCTGTTGGAAAGATATCGTCGAGGCGCATCTTTTTCATATCTATTATTTTCTCTAATTCATTACGGTTTAAGAGCAGTTTCAAATTTACTAAATCGCGAAATTCTGTTTTTTTGAAAAAACTTCAATTTTCGGTAGTCTTTTCACTCCAGTTTTTGAACCGTTTATCGAAACGAGGCGTGTGATACGCCGTTGGAAAGCTACGGACGAGGCGCAAATTTCAAATGTAGAAATGTTTTTAAGATTCCTTATGGTTTTGAGTTAATTTGGAAAATCGTGCGGTTGACGACGAGTGGCAACGGCTGTTTTTCGTGAAATTTTTACAGACCGCTGGTCGGAATGATTCAAATTATACGCCGTCGGAAATATATCGATGAGGCGCAACTTTTTCACGTAGAACACTCTCTCTGATTCCTTACGGTTTAAGAGCAATTTTGATTTTAACGAAATGCGGACACTGTTTTTTCGCGACCCAAAATCGTCGTATGTGCTGCATCAGACAGAAAACCGCACTGCTTCAGACTAAAAACCGCACTTCATCAAACAAACAAGTGCACTGCATGATTTCTTTTTTGTGGGACGTAAATTTTCCCAAACAAGGTGAAGTGCACTTCATGTCGAGCGTTGGTGAACCGCAACACTATCGAGAAGTGAACCGTGAGACTATCGTAAACGGGCTGCAACACTACCAAAAGTGAACCGCGTGAGGCTTTGGTGGCTTTTTTGATACTTTTATTTCACAAGGCTAGTGGACCAGAGGACTGAGCGAACGGCATAGTACTTTTTTTCCTCATTTTTGTTTTATTAATGCATCTGGACCGCAAAGTTGAGGCAGGTGTACTTCATTTGCTTTTTATATAATTTGTAGTTTTTTGTCAAAATTATAACAAGTTTTTCCACATTTTTTTGCTAGCAATGAACCACAGGCGGTAGGCGAGTGGACTGCATGTCTTTTTGTGTGTTTTTCCTGTTGTTTTGCTGTTTATTTTGTTGCTCGCCTATACCTACAAATTAACCGCACTACACAACAAAGCCAAGAGGGAGAAAAATCACCCAACAATTAACTGCACTGTTCAACGCATAACAAGTTTTTGAATGCAAGACAAATCACCAAGAATAAACAGCCATTTTTTGGTTCCACAAACACGCACTGCACTGCAAATCTGAATGGAGAAATAAGCATATGAACCTCCATGGTATCCAACTGTACTGCTCTGTCATGTTTCCGGGGAAAAATCATGCTGCTCCCCCGAGAAGTGGACTGCTTTCTGACGAAACAGCGCATGCAACCTGCAGAACCGCTCCCCCGCACTAACAAAACTGCACGCCGACGCCAACGACGGAGACGACCTACGTCGGGGAGCAACCCGCACTGCATTGGTTGTGAATTTTGCACAAAGAGGAACAACACGAAGAGTGGCTACATGCCTCCTCCTGTAGTGACGTACTAATGGACAACTGTTCCAAACCCAGCGGCGGCTCGCGGCGGCAGATCCGAAAGAGGGAAGAAGAGGAAGCGGAAACCCACACTCAGTGCACTGCACGCTTGCGCCCATCGGACTGCACGTCCGCATCGTCCGCACTGCTCAGGGGTTGAGGTCGCTTGTGGAGTAAAGGAACGGAGAAGGTGGGGGTGAGGTAGCGCCGACGCTGCGCCTACTGGGTTCAACCCCCCTTCCCACTACGCACGGGTCGCCGTGGTGTGGGCTGCTTCACCGCGTGCAGCCACGGGACGCGGGACTGGCGACGCGAGGAGTCCGTAGCGAGGCCAGGCCGGCGGACTAGGAGATCGAGGCCGGAGCAGGAGGCCGGGCCACGAAGGGTGGATGTCGCTGCTCGAACTGGTGATTCGGCGCCGCAACACCCACGCGTAGGAGGGAGACCACGGTCCTTGAGTCGGATCCTATGGGGGGAGTGGCTGGCGGACGCCTGCTGCTTGATCCGGTCGCCTGGCGTCGCAGCGAGGCCGAAACTGTCCGGATCCGTCGGCCTCCCCTGCTCAAGCAGCCGGAGGTAGTGAGAAAGGGATCGGAGCGGGACGGCGCGGATTGGAGACCTCCGCCGTGGGAATGTCTAAGGGCGGCGAGGCAAGGTAGGGCCTTGGCCGATCCGGTCGTGCAGAGGGTGGATACGCCCGCGGCGACCAGCAGGAGTTCATCGGTGGGGCGATGCAATCGGGAAGGGGAGGCACGGCGGACGGGCATGAGAGGAGGCGCAGTGGCCGTCGGGCTTGGGTGGTGAGTAGCGGCACCGTTGGAGCGGGATGGGGTGGGTGGAGCGCCTGCCGGGGTGAGAGAAGGCGCGGCGGCCGGGGGATAGGGGGAGAGGAGTCATGGCAGCGCTGACGACGGTGATGGAAGGAGGTAGGATGTGGTGCGGCGAGGGGAGGTAGGGGCGGCCAGCGGCGCGGTGCTTTGCGGCTGCCGGCGGCGCAGGGCGGGGCGGTGGTGGAAGCAAGTAGGTGTGGGGGAGTTGCTCTGGAAGAGGAGGTTGTGGGTGGAGTGGGGATCTGACGAATGGATAAGGTGGGATGGGTGGGTGCGTGCATGGGTTTGATTTTGTTTTGTAGTTTTTCTCCGATGGCTGTGCGGTCCTGTTCAGCTCGGGTAGCGCTGAACTGTTATCAGAATAAGAGATGGGTGTTATCAGAATAAGGGTCTTAAGGGTGCTATTAGAATAGACCCACCCTATATATAGGGTGGGACTATTCTGCAACCCCCTCTGGACTTTCTAAATAAGCTTATTCAGGAACCACGCCTTCTTCTACATTGTTTCTTTCCTTAATGGAGCGAGCGAGAGAGCGATCAGTGCGGCAACACTGCGAGGGAGCGAGCGAGCTCGGGTGTGGAGCGAGCCCCTGACCACCACCCACCACCTACACCGCCGATGAGGTCCCACCAACCTTGCCGCCCAAGAACACCCCACCAACCCCCCTTAACTTGTGTCTACCGCCGCGCGTACCGAGCGGTAGCGAGCAAAGCCGGTGTTAAGGCACGCCCGCCGTGAACCAGCTCTACCTTCTTCCCCACAGCCCACCGCTGGGCCATGGTCGAAAAGTGCCCCGACATCCCAAGCTGGCGACCACACCCTCTTGCCCCCCTCCATGGTCCTCCTGTCAACAACTCCAGCGCCCGATTTCCCCGCACTGCTTCCCGTCTCCCTTCGCTTCCTTTCCCTGAACCTAACTGCTGGCCGCAATGGAGCCTATCACGCGAGGAGCAACGGGTGGGGACGATCCACCGTGGTTCACTTTTAGTACATCCAGTTAGCATTTTTTTATTCCAGCAGTTAGTTCATCAGGTTCCTCCTCCACCGCGCCGGCGATAGGATCCCGACCACTTCTTGCATGCCACGAGTTCCTGGTGTCAGGTTCGTCCCATGGCCTCTGGATCCAAGCCCACTCCAGCCTACCACCAATTTTCATTGTTCACTGCTGATGTTGGTATAGTTAATTGTTGCTTTTTTTTTTTCTAGTGCAACGGGCAATGGTTTCTCTTCAGTCAACTCGTAGTGCGAGAGAAAGAGGAGGCCAAGGACGGCTGGAGCAGGCTCGCTGGCCAGCGGGGCGGCATGAAGATGTGGATGTGCGTGTGTTGGCGCTCACCCTGGCAGGGCAGATTGGCCTCCTGCCCCATCCTTGCCACCACGTAAAGACCCCACCTGCGGCCAACTCCGGCGCTCGTCTCTGACGTCCTGTACCCCTGCGCCCCCATGATCTTTGCCCATTATATTCAGTTCTCTTTTGTGGGATTGGATTTTGCTAGAAATCAATGTTAACTGATGTTGTTTCGCTAGAAATTTATGTTAACTACTATTGTTAATTGTTCCTGCTAGAAATCGATGTTAACTGCTGCTATTTTGCTTGTGCTGATGTGCAGTTAATTCTCCTTCCCCCGTATGAAAAAAGTTAACTGCGGTTTTGACTAAAATGTATTAATTAGCTATGGAGAAAAATACGACAGTTAGCTTTGACAAAAAAGTTTTTTTTGACATCGCTTTAACAAAAAAAGTTAACTGTACGAGTGGTAGCAATTTACTAAAATAAGATCCCGTACAGAAGTTAACATTCAAGAAATACAAAGACCATGTTGATAAAAGAACTATTTAAAACATATGCAGTTCGCTTCGGTTAATCTGCTCCTCAATGAAGTCTCCTAGTAGTAAAAACAAAAATGAAAAGTAACTCATTAGTAAATGTGATCTAAATCACTAAATGAACTAAATTTAAAAACAGATGTTTTGAACCTGTTCATTCAGTGGAAAAAATGTGAGCGTACAGAGTGTTTTGGACCCTCCCAGGGGCTCTAATCCATGTTTTCTATATTATAAAAAAAAAGATGCGACCGCCTTCTATTAATTATGCAATATTAAAAAAAAGAAGTTAATTTTGGTGCTTCTACTGTACATGAGATTTATGCTGTATTTAGAAAATATGTTTTTTTTGGGAGGATTAAGAAAAATAAGTTAACTTTGGTGCTTTTGGAATTCATCATGTAGTTGTTATCACCATGCGTGCCACCATGCGTCCGTAGCTACCACCATGCATAGGAAATCGTCTCTCTAATTGTTATTTGGTATATTGTTGTATCAAACTGTACGAGATTTTTTAACTTCCGCTTATTTTTTTATAATGAAATTGCAGGAACTGATGAAAATAAAAAGGAAGTTAACTTTGTATTTTACAGCGGTTCATAGGAAAATTTTGGCAGCTAACTTTTGGAGTGTAAAAAAAACAGAGGTTAACTTGCTATTTCGGTAGTTTACTCGGCCGCATCAGTTCCTAAATTAAAAAATGTAGTAGTTAACTATTTGACGCATCCATAGTTAACACGTCCCCAGCTCTTCGTCGTGTAAAAATAAATTTAAAAATGTTCGGTATAAGAACTTATCCAAAAACAATTTTCTGTGATGTAAGTGTGGAAAAGAAAAGAATTTTCACTATAGAAAATGGAAGTTAAATTTATGTCATGTCAAAACCAGAAGTTAACTCTAAAAAACATATTGGTACACTTACAAAAAAACATTCAACGGTTAACATTCGCAACCGGAGTTGTTAACCTTGGCTGTCGTAATAGTTAGCATGTTCCATTTGTTATCCCTTCCCGGAAAAATGAACGGAAAAATGAATGAACTACATACCAATCAGGTCAGTTGGCTGTTTCAACTACTTTGTTTTTAAGTAGGATAGTTAGCTTGTTAATACACTCTTGTGGAAGTTAACTTGGCGACCTGTGGCAGTTAACCTCTGTAATTGTGGTAGTTATTGTGACCCAAGAGAAAAACTAACAAAAAATTAACTATTGTTCTTTAGCCCCGATAGTTAACTTGCTCATCGCTAGGTAGTTAGCTATTTTCACAAAAAAAACAAAAAAAAATATTGTTGTCTAAACACTTGCAAAAAAAAGGTTCAGTAGTTAACCTTCGCGAATGGAGCAGTTAACCTTGGCTACCGTAACCGTTAACAATCCCTGCAGTTAACGTGACACGGACAAAAAAAAGAATGAAAGAAAAATGTTAGTATGTCGAGTCTGACGGTTAACTACCACAGTCCCAAACAGTTTGCTATTTCAGGCCCCGCGGTTAGCTTGACTCGGGCGAAAAAATAAATGAAAAAATTTAGTGTGTTCAGTCCGATAGTTAACTTGGTGTTAACTACCACAATCCTAGCAGTTAGCTATTTCAGTCCCGGCAGTTAGGTTGACTCGGGCAAAAAAAGAATAAAATAAAAAAAATTCATTCTGGCAGTTAAGTTGCTTGCCATAGTGCAGTTAGCTATTCCAGTCAAGCAGTTAGCATGTACTATAGCTGTTCGGGCAAAAAAGGTCAAAAATGTCATTTGTTTTTTAAAAACTGCTATTAAACCGCAGCGAATCTGAGAAAGTGTTATATATATGCCAAAATTCGGGTTAATTGATAGACTTCCAACGGTATATCATACGCATCATTCGGACAAATGCGTTGAAAATTTCTTTCATAAAAACACTGAAAACTCATTTCAAGAATTTTCAGTTTTTTAATTTTTGTTTAAAAACCGCAACTATTTTGGGAAAATGATCAACATGACAAAGTTCCACCTATTCAATAGCTATCCAACGGTATATCATTTGCATCATTCTGATAAACGGTTCAAAAATTGCGACCAAAAAACAGTGCGAAAAAATGGTGCCAGAAAAAATTCGCTCGACAGTTAACTAGTATGTGATGCACAGTTAGCTTATGTATTTTTGGGCAGTTAGGAAGGGTTCCTGAATAGGTTATTGATACGTCTCCAACGTATCTATAATTTTTTATTGTTCCATGCTATTATATTATCTGTTTTGGATGTTTTAAATGCATTAATATGCTATTTTATATAATTTTTTGGACTAACGTATTAACCTAGAGCCCAGTGCCAGTGCCAGTTTCTGTTTTTCCTTGTTTTTGAGCCTCGCAGAAAAGGAATACCAAACGGAGTCCAAACGGAATGAAACTTCACATGATTTTTCTTGGACCAGAAGACACCTAGGGGACTTGGAGTCCAAGTGAGAAGAGCCACGAGGCGGTGGCAAGGGGGGAGGGCACGCCCTAAGGGGGGCGCGCCCCTACCTTGTGGGCCCCTCGGTGACTTCCTGACCTAGGTCTTCGTCCTATATATTCACATATATTCCAGAACCACTAGAGGCATCCACGAAAATACTTTTCCACCGCCGCAACCTTCTGTTCCCGTGAGATCCCATCTTAGGGCCTTTTCCGGCATCCTGCCGGAGGGGGAATCGATCACGGAGGGCTTCTACATCAACTCTATTGCCCTTTCGATGAAGCGAGAGTAGTTTACCTCAGACCTACGGGTCCATGGCTAGTAGCTAGATGGCTTCTTCTCTGTCTTTGATTCTCAATACCACGTTCTCCTCGATGTTCTTGGAGATCTATCCGATGTAATCTTCTTTTGCGGTGTGTTTGTCGAGATTCGATGAATTATGGATTTATGATCAGCTTATCTATGAATATTATTTGAATCTTCTATGAATTCTTTTATGCATAATTTGATATCTTTGTATTTCTCTTTGAATTATCGGTTTGGTTTGGCCAACTATATTGGTTTTTCTTGCAATGGGAGAGGTGCTTAGCTTTGGGTTCAATCTTGTGTGATTTCACCCAGTGACAAAGTAGGGGTAGCGGGACACGTATTGCATTGTTGCCATCGAGGATAAAAAGATGGGGTTTTCATCATATTGCTTGAGTTAATTCCTCTACATCATGTGATCTTACTTAAGGCGTTACTCCGTTCTTTATGAACTTAATACTCTAGATGCTTGCTGGATAGCAGTCGATGTGTGGTGTAATAGTAGTAGATGCAGGCAGGAGTCGGTCTACTTGACACGGACATGATGCCTATACACAGAATCATTGCCTTGGATATCATCATAACTTTGCGCTTTTCTATCAATTGCTCGACAGTAATTTGTTCACCCACCTTATTATTTGCCTTCATGAGAGAAGCCTCTAGTGAAACCTATGGCCTCCGAGTCTATTTTCCGTCATATTAGTTTTCGATCTACTATTTTGCAATCTTTTATTTTCAGATCTATATACCAAAAAAACCAAAAATATTTTATCTTTTATTTATCTATCTCTATCAGATCTCACCTTTGCAAGTGACCGTGAAGGGATTGACAACCCCTTTATCGCGTTGGGTGCCATTGTTTGATTGTTTGTGCAGGTATTCGTGATTTGCGCTTTCTTCTCCTACTGGATTGATACCTTGGTTCTTAACTGAGGGAAATACTTACCTCTACTGTGCTGCATCACCCTTTCCTCTTCAAGGGAAAAACCAACGCAAGCTCAAGAAGTAGCAGGAAGAAATTCTAGCGCTGTTGCCGGGGAGATCTACACCAAGTCAAGACTAGTCTCTCATCGACTTACCAGTTTTTGGTTTCGTTGTTGGAGGGATCTACGTCGAGCATACCAAGTACCCATCATAAAACTATCATCTCTTGCATTACATTATTCGCCAATTGCCTCTCATTTTCTTCTCCCCATTTCTAAAATGATTTTCAAAAAGATTTGCCTTTTTATTCGCCCTTCTTTCGTTCATCTTTTTCGTTTGCTTTTCATTTGCTCATTTGTTAGATTGCTTGCTTTGTTAAGATGGCTCAAGAGAATACCAAATTGTGTGACTTTTCTAATACTAATAATAATAATTTTATTAGTACTCCAATTGCTCCCGCCACTAGTGCGGAATCTTATGAAATTAATGCCGCTTTGCTGAATCTTGTTATGAAAGATCAATTTTCTGGCCTTCCTAGTGAAGATGCCGCATCCCATCTGAATAATTTTGTTGAGTTGTGTGATATGCAAAAGAAAAAAGATGTGGATAATGATATTGTTAAATTGAAACTATTTCCATTCTCACTACGAGATCGTGCTAAAACTTGGTTTTCATCTTTGCCTAAAAATAGTATTGATTCATGGAATAAGTGTAAAGATGCTTTTATTTCCAACTATTTTCCTCCCGCTAAGATCATCTCCTTTAGGAATGATATAATGAATTTTAACAAACTTCATCATGAACATGTTGCACAATCTTGGGAGAGGATGAAATTGATGATACGAAATTGCCCCACTCATGGTTTAAATCTTTGGATGATCATACAAAAAAATTATGCCGGATTGAATTTTGCTTCTAGAAATCTTTTAGATTCGGCCGCGGGAGGTACTTTTATGGAAATTACTTTAGGAGAAGCTACTAAACTCCTAGATAATATTATGGTTAATTATTCTCAGTGGCATACCGAAAGATCTTCTACTTGTAAAATGGTGCATGCGATTGAAGAAATTAATGAGTGAAAAGATGGATGAACTTATGAAATTATTTGCTAGCAAAAGTGCACCTATTGATCCTAATGATATGCCTTTGTCTACTTTGATTGAGAACAATAATGAATCTATGGATATGAATTTTGTTGGTAGGAACAATTTTGGTAATAACGCGTATAGAGGTAATTTTAATCCTAGGCCGTTTCCTAGTAATTCCTCTAATAATTATGGTAATTCCTACAACAATTCTTATGGAAATTATAATAAGATGCCCTCTGATCTTGAGAACAATATTAAATAATTTATTAGTTCGCAAGAAAATATCAATGCTAGGGTTGAAGAAAAATTGCTTAAGATTGATGATTTGGCTAGGAACGTGGATAAAATTTATCTTGAGATTGATTCTTTGAAAATTAGATCTATTCCACCTAAGCATGATATTAATGAGTCTTTAAAAGCTATAAGAATTTCTATTGATGAATGTATAGAAAGAACCGCTAGGATTCATGCTAAGCAAGATTGATTTGTGAAAGCGTGTTCTTCTAGTTTTTGTGAAAATAATGATGAAGATCTTAAAGTGATTGATGTGAATCCTATTGAATATTTGTTTTCTAAAATAAATCTTGATAAAGATGGGACTGGAGATGAGTCAACTTTAGTTGAAAGGCGTCCCAATGATTCGGAGTTTGTAGATCTTGATGCAAAAATTGATAAAAGTGGGATTGGAGAGGTCAAAACTTTACCCCCCCCCCCCCCCCCCCCCCCCCCCCCCCCCCCCCCCCCCCCCCCCCCCCCCCCCCCCCCCCTTGTATTTCCTTGTTGCAATCCATGTTGAATTCTCCTCATGCTTATAATCAAAGTAAAGCTTTTACCAAACATATCGTTGACGCTTTGATGAAATCTTTTGAAGAAAAATTTGAATTGGAAGTTTCTATCCCTAGAAAACTTTATGATGAGTGGGAACCTACTATTAAGATTAAGATTAAAGATTATGAGTGCCATGCTTTGTGTGAATTGGGTGCTAGTGTTTCCACAATGCCAAAAACTTTATGTGATGTGTTAGGTTTCCGTGAATTGGATGATTGTTCTTTAAATTTGGATCTTGCGGATTCCACTATTAAGAAACCTATGGGAAGGATTAATTATGTTCTTATTGTTGCAAATAGGAATTATGTGCCCGTAGATTTCATTGTTCTTGATATAAATTGCAATCCTACATGTCCTATTATTCTTGGTAGACCTTTCCTTAGAACGATTGGTGCAATTTTTGATATGAAAGAAGGAAACATTAGATTTCAATTTCCGTTAAGGAAGGGCATGAAACACTTTCCTAGAAAGAAAATTAAGTTATCATTCGAATCTATTATGAGAGCTACTTATGGATTGCATACCAAAGATGACAATACCTAGATCTATGTGTTTTTAGGCCTAGCTAAGGGCGTTAAACAATAGCGATTCTTGGGACCCCCCCCCCCCCCCCCCCCCCCCCCCCCCCCCCCCCCCCCCCCCCCCCCCCCCCCCCCCCCCCCCCCCCCCCCCCCCCCCCCCCCCCCCCCCCCCCCCCCCCCCCCCCCCCCCCCCCCCCCCCCCCCCCCCCCCCCCCCCCCCCCCCCCCCCCCCCCCCCCCCCCCCCCCCCCCCCCCCCCCCCCCCCCCCCCCCCCCCCCCCCCCCCCCCCCCCCCCCCCCCCCCCCCCCCCCCCCCCCCCCCCCCCCCCCCCCCCCCCCCCCCCCCCCCCCCCCCCCCCCCCCCCCCCCCCCCCCCCCCCCCCCCCCCCCCCCCCCCCCCCCCCCCCCCCCCCCCCCCCCCCCCCCCCCCCCCCCCCCCCCCCCCCCCCCCCCCCCCCCCCCCCCCCCCCCCCCCCCCCCCCCCCCCCCCCCCCCCCCCCCCCCCCCCCCCCCCCCCCCCCCCCCCCCCCCCCCCCCCCCCCCCCCCCCCCCCCCCCCCCCCCCCCCCCCCCCCCCCCCCCCCCCCCCCCCCCCCCCCCCCCCCCCCCCCCCCCCCCCCCCCCCCCCCCCCCCCCCCCCCCCCCCCCCCCCCCCCCCCCCCCCCCCCCCCCCCCCCCCCCCCCCCCCCCCCCCCCCCCCCCCCCCCCCCCCCCCCCCCCCCCCCCCCCCCCCCCCCCCCCCCCCCCCCCCCCCCCCCCCCCCCCCCCCCCCCCCCCCCCCCCCCCCCCCCCCCCCCCCCCCCCCCCCCCCCCCCCCCCCCCCCCCCCCCCCCCCCCCCCCCCCCCCCCCCCCCCCCCCCCCCCCCCCCCCCCCCCCCCCCCCCCCCCCCCCCCCCCCCCCCCCCCCCCCCCCCCCCCCCCCCCCCCCCCCCCCCCCCCCCCCCCCCCCCCCCCCCCCCCCCCCCCCCCCCCCCCCCCCCCCCCCCCCCCCCCCCCCCCCCCCCCCCCCCCCCCCCCCCCCCCCCCCCCCCCCCCCCCCCCCCCCCCCCCCCCCCCCCCCCCCCCCCCCCCCCCCCCCCCCCCCCCCCCCCCCCCCCCCCCCCCCCCCCCCCCCCCCCCCCCCCCCCCCCCCCCCCCCCCCCCCCCCCCCCCCCCCCCCCCCCCCCCCCCCCCCCCCCCCCCCCCCCCCCCCCCCCCCCCCCCCCCCCCCCCCCCCCCCCCCCCCCCCCCCCCCCCCCCCCCCCCCCCCCCCCCCCCCCCCCCCCCCCCCCCCCCCCCCCCCCCCCCCCCCCCCCCCCCCCCCCCCCCCCCCCCCCCCCCCCCCCCCCCCCCCCCCCCCCCCCCCCCCCCCCCCCCCCCCCCCCCCCCCCCCCCCCCCCCCCCCCCCCCCCCCCCCCCCCCCCCCCCCCCCCCCCCCCCCCCCCCCCCCCCCCCCCCCCCCCCCCCCCCCCCCCCCCCCCCCCCCCCCCCCCCCCCCCCCCCCCCCCCCCCCCCCCCCCCCCCCCCCCCCCCCCCCCCCCCCCCCCCCCCCCCCCCCCCCCCCCCCCCCCCCCCCCCCCCCCCCCCCCCCCCCCCCCCCCCCCCCCCCCCCCCCATTAGTCATAAAGAACTCACATACTTATTGCAAAAATCTATTAGTCATCGAAAGAAAGTACTACGCGCATGCTCCTAGGGGGATAGATTGGTAGGAAAAGACCATCGCTCGTCCCCGACTGCCACTCATAAGGTAGACAATCAATAAATACCTCATGCTACAATTTCGTTACATAACGGTTCACCATACGTGCATGCTATGGGAATCACAAACTTCAACACAAGTATTTCTATAATCCACAATTACTCACTAGCATGACTCTAATATCACCATCTTTATATCTCAAAACCATTATAAGGAATCAAACTTCTCATAGTATTCAATGCACTTTATATGAAAGTTTTTATTATATCCCTCTTGGATGCCTATCATATTAGGACTAAATTCATAACCCAAACAAATTACCATGCTGTTTATAAGGACTCTCAAAATAATATAAGTGAAGCATGAGAGTTCAACAATTTCTATAAAATAAAACCACCGTCGTGCTCTAAAAAGATATAAGTGAAGCACATAGAGTATTCTAATAAATCATGATTCATGCGT